>JXCR01134638.1:127040-182229 GCA_002079205.1 Phalaenopsis hybrid cultivar
CAGGTTGATTTGATGTTGCTCGGCACGTGCGCAGATTTTTGCAGAGTTGTCTCCGGGTTGATTGGACAAGTCAAATGACCGGCTTGTGTAGCACCCAATCAAAAAATGTTATATGGCTTTCAAATCCACCTTATGTGTGACGACACTCGCTACAGTTTTTAGGATTATTTGCAAATTAAGTCGTCATCTTTCAATAATAACTCTAAAAGTTTCATTTTTTATAATAACTTATGTCATTTCACAATTATAATAAGGAAACCATATTTTACGTCGACCGTTTTCCTATGCATAATAAATTAATATTGTAAACCATATTTTACGTGCAACAAAATATATATAATAAATTGTTTTTTTACATTATAAAAGGAACATTTACATGCAACACTCAATTTTTATGTATTTATATATTTAACAATGAAATTTCAACTTTTACAAAAATGACCTCTTTCCTTTGCATAAAATTAATATTTTACTTTTTAAATATCAAAATAATAATATTTTTGATGGGGCATAAAAAGATTTAAATGATTTAAATATAAAAATTAAGGATTAAGATTAAATTATTTAAATGAATTAAAATTGTCTGATATTATTGTATATCCCCAAAAATGCTCTCTTCATCCTACACAATTAAGAGAAATTAAAAAGTTAATATAACATTTCAGTTAAAAGCACCAGAAGAAAAATAGGTGTTATCGCATACAAAACTTTACCAGATTTAATTTTTATTAAATTTTCATTTATTTATGAATCACAACTTGAGAGTTAGAGCAAAAGAAATGATAGAGACAGAGAAATAAAGAAAAATGAATAGTAAGTGAAGTGTCCCCTCATAAAATGATCTCCCTGTTTAATAGGCAAACATGAAAAATATTTGATATTACATTTTTGCTGCTTTAATGGGATCGTTACTAGATATTTTAAGGTATTTTACTTGCGAATCTAGTGCTTGGTTGCCCTATGACTAGGTCGATCAAACTAGCTTGGATTAAATTAACTCTGAGTTGGCATGACTGGCTCGATTGGCTTGACTTTGCTACTTGGTTGGTCTAGTCTGATTGTTGACCCTCTGTCATTGGATGAGGACCTTCTGTTGGCAGAATGAGGCTGGACTATCAAACAAAGGGTAAATCGTCGTAACCTGATAAATAGCTAGTTCCTCAATGATGAAGGTACTTCACAATAATTGTGTGGCTTCCCTAACTAGATACCTCTAGAGAATATGTGAGATAGCTGGTGATGGTGAAGATTTGGATCACTTCCTCGAGTTTGATCAACAATGAGAATGGGGTCAATGCATTCGATCGGCTTTCATGTGATACTTTGGTGGGACTTGGATCGTGCTTTTTGTCCTACACGTGTCTTGGTTGGCCATGTTCCATGGCTCGGTAGGCTACATCTAATAAGATAAATGGGGCCTCTTATTCTGCTGTCGATCGACCCTTTTTTTTGTACTTAGAATGCATACAACATCTAAAGTAAAATATACTATCTAAAAAGGTAGAACTATTACCTTAGAATGGATCCAGTCATTCATATAAGAATTTCTTTGAGATTTGTAGACACGCAGAACTAGTATTTTTGCCTTACCTTTTTGGAGTATGATATGGTTTATTTTAATTTATTGATCATATTCCCTACTAGGGCAATCCTGCATAGTTAATTACTTGATAAATGTGATAAGTCTAATCGTGAGAGATTGAACTTTCATGACTAGAGTGAAGGGACCAATTTGAAATAATTAATTTCTAATGAATGAGACATACACTACGATGATGAAGCCTCAAAGGAATGGTCCAAGATACAAAGAGTGATTTAAAGAGAGATTTAAAAGGGGTCTGGTGTTGAGTTCAAAAAATCAAGTGAAGTCAAATGCTAAATCAGAGACACTAGATTTTACAGACATAAATGGTTAGAAACCCTAAGCAAAGGAAAGAGCCATGTAGGCAAGGATTTCTAGATGAGAATGAAACCTTAGACTCTATAAAAAAATATAGAGGATTAACCTAGATTTTAGGAATAATGTCCCCGACAAGATGCTTAGTATTTTTCGTCACCTTGGGTATGTTGGTGTTTCTTGAAAATGAACAACATAATAAACAAGAATCCCTCTTAAATGCTAGAGCATTGAGGATCTGTACCTTGAACACACTTTGGAAATTCTTCATTAGTAATTATCGGTTACTTCATTCTAAGGCATTCTCTTTAGTTACAAGGGTTAGAGTTGATGTTTTCCAAGTCTTAATCCTAAATAATAACTAAATACTTAAACTAACCTATGCTTTTATGCTAAAAAAAACCTAGTGTAAGTGCATTGCTCTCAGTTTGGTATCTAAGTTAGCTAACATAAGTTTCACATCAAATCTACCAAGGTTTGATTCTTGCTCTTTAGCTTGATGTGTTTTCTATATTCATTTGAAGTTTAGTATTTCAATTAATGCCTTGTTATGATTCTGAGGTTTGATAGTAATGATGAGAAATTAGAGTTTAATATTTGAAATAATATTTGAAACATATGAAATAAAACATGCAATTATAAAAATAACACATGCACTTAGCCTTGGATTATACATGAGCTATAATTGAGTTGATGTAAATTGAATTTCTAGCTTAGGCTAGCTCAAGAATGAGCTAAGTTATGATGTATGTGAGCTAATTTGAGCCCATGGGACCTAGGCTGGAAAGGGTTAAGTAGGATTTTATTTAGGTTGACATGGGTTAAGTCGGGTTGTTCGATTTAGCTTAATTTTGCCCCGGGTTTGATTCAACTCTTATTTTTTATTTTGTTTAACTTGGATTAGTTTATGTTAGATTGGAATTTGACTTGGGTTAAGCTTTGGTTGACTCAAGTTAGCCTGTGTTTGATTTGGATTGATCTAAGTTGGAGTAAGTTTGATTTGAGTTTGACTCAGGTTATGTTTTATTAACGTGGATTAATTTTAGGTTTATTTGGTTTGACTTGGGTTAAGCAGATGATCTGACCTGCAATTACACAAATAATTTTACTCCAATAAATTCCCAAAAATTCAACTCAAATTATATTTAGGGACTAGTGTGACTAAATGAAAAGATCTAAAAATTATATGATAAGCCTTCACACTATGGGTATTATGCAAGTAAATGTATCGCTTCAAGTAATATAGGATTTTCCTAAAAAACTCTAGTATCCATCCCACGGGGAACATTGCTAGCTTTATGTATTTGACTCAGAAAGTCCTTTAATTTAAATGGTAGAATATATTCTAAGAAAATATAAAATTAATTCAAGTGCAAGAGTAAAGTTTAATAATTCCTACAATTGCAACTAAAAAGTAAATGCAGGGATTCAAAAATAACTAAAATTATAAAATTAAAGATATTTGAAGAGACTTTCTCCTTGCAAATAATTCATAATCAATGTTGAATTGCAAATGTTTAGAAGTTTAACTGATGTACTGTGACAAATAAAAGCAAATTTATTCTTTACCTCTTCTGAGCATATAGAACATTGACTAATCTAAAGTTGCATGTATAGTAGTTCTGGGTAGGTTCTAGACTTTCACCTCTAGATTACCCACTTTGCCTTCTCTATAAGATCTACCAGTGACCCTTATTTCCATCTCTAGACGAAATTCATAAAAGAAATTAGCCTGTCACCATAGAGACATCAACTCTACATCTATCTAATCTATTCTCCCTTTCTATTTGTGCTCACCCTCGGGTGATTGCCATGGCTCTTTCTAAAGTGAAATGTGGCACTCAATAGTTAGAGGAATCTTAGCCCTCTTGGGTATGCAAGTTTCTCAATAAGTTTTAACAAAATAAATGGCCAGTTTGTAAAGTAAATGAAGAATCAGTGAAAATACGATCAAATTTTTTTGGAGAAAAGTTTTAAGCAAATATAATCCACCACATAATTACTTCTTATTGTAAGGATAAAGAAGAAAGCTACTTAGAATTCATAGGGATATCAAAACAAAACATTTTTATAAAACTCAAATCCAGCATACAAAAAAAAAAGATACAAAGACTTATCTTAAATGTTTCCGCAAGCACTCCTCTGAAGTTCCCTGACTTCTCTAACTCCACAAGACTCTTATGAGACTCATTATACTCCAGAAATCTCAAAAACTCACAATAACTTACTAAGGTGGCCGCCCACCCCATATTGGATCATCCCTTTTCTCAAAAAGACTCCAAGACTCTCCCCTTTCACCCAGAATTAATCTCAATATATAGAGCTTCGAAAATCACAAAGGATTGCTTCATAAATCTTTTCAAAATTCATCCTTATGCAATGAATATAAGTTTAAATGTGTATGGGGCCTAATGCCAAATTGCCACGCTTAGGCGCCAGCCTTGAATTCCATATGGCGCCTAGGTGCCAGTTCGATTGTTTTTTTGGTAATTATCTTTATTTGACCCATTTTCCTCCTTTTTGAAGTATTTTTTTTCTTCTTAAAACTCTTTTTCTTGCACCTGCAACCAAAAACACTAAAAATATCTTCAATTAAAGCATAATATCCTCAAAAAAGGGTATAAAATGTGCATATAAAATAAGTAATTTTAAGGGAATCAATTCCCCCAAAATTAAACATTAATTGTCCTCAAGTACTCTAACTAAATAAAACATTATAACATGTCATAGTGGGTTTTACTTAAAAATTTTTATTGTTTTATCCTAAAAATCTGATAGTAGAACCTAAGAAAATTTTTTTAATAACTTACGTTAAAACCGAAGTATAAGAATATTCAATAATCAATTCTAGGAATTCTGATTTTTTTGTTCAATTCAAATTTAATTGTAATTTTTCATACTCAGATGACTAAAAAAAATTAAAAGAAAATAATTTCATGAGAACTCTATATTAAAGATACTAATACTTTATTAAGCTTAAAAATATAATTAAATCTTGCCTTTTAAGTTGATTTAAGTGAAGCCAATTTTTGATTAAGCATTTCCTCAAACTTCTCCTCACATATTATTCTTTTTTGCTTTTCTTTTTTAATTTTTCTTTTTCTGTGTCTTTCAAGATCTTTTTAATCTTGACTTTTTCTTTTTATGTGAGGATTACTATATCACGATAGCGTTTAATGACTTTGAATTTCACTATCATTTTCCTAAAGTTAAAAACCTGTTATATTTCTTCACTTAATAATGTGTATTTGTTAAAAAAGGATTTTTCATAAAGTCTCCAAATTTTTTTTTAAATGTACATCTAAAATTTCTTAGCATTTCAAAAATACAATATCTCTACTCAAAGTAATTAAAGCATAATCCTAAACATTCACACCAAACACCTTAACTTTTGAACTCCCCCTTGCTACTAGAAAGTTTTACTTAAGAATTTTATAACAGTATATGATAAAAAATATAGTCTCCTGAACTTAACACCACGTATCACAATCTATGTTAAAATAATTTAAGCATATTGTTTATTGAGGACAAAAAAAAATTAGTTTTAAATAAATTTTCTCCCTTTTCCCAAACTTAAATTTTTAAATAATTTAAAACATTTATGTGCATATTAGGCATGAAGTGAGAAAAATTTAAAAGTTCTTCATATGGAATTGTATGGTACAATTAGTAAAAATAGGTGCTGAGCGGTAGAAAATCTAAATTAAGACATGTATATCAAGAATATTTGCAACATAAAAGACTACTTTAACACACAAGCAAACTAGATAAACAGGAGCAAATATAGTAGTAAAAATGAAAATAGATGAAGTAGGTCTACATTAAACATATTTAAAAAGTTTGCAATAAGAAGGATCTTAAAATCACATCTACTATAGAAAGGTAAGTTTTGTCTGATCCTTCTGCTCCTCGTCATCATCCTCCTCATCATCAAAGGGTATATTTGTCAACCACAAAAATTTGTTTGGAAATAATTTAAATTTGATTTTATATATATATATATATATATATATATATATATATATATATATATATATATATATATATANACTTTTTTTAAAACATGAGACCTGACCTATCTCATATATGCTATGGTTTAAATAAACAAGCGCAACACCGCAAGTGATGCACCTATCTTTGGGAATAGACACATTACTTGATAGTGAGGCTAGATTAGATAAAATAAAAAATTTATGACATTTGTTTGGTCTGCAAATCCTTTTTATGTTGGCCTACAAATTCATCTATTTAATATAGAATATTAAATAATGATTATATTAAATTGGGATTCAAAGTTCCCTACAGCAGAAAACCCCTATAGTTACTTATATCTTAAATGACTGAGGTGGCTTAAGAATACTATCAATTCAGATTAGTTCTTCTTCCTTCAACACTCTCAATGTAAAAATAAAGTAAAAAGGATAAATATGTGGTGCTTGAAAATCTCTCCAACTAACTCCCCAGTTTTAGAACTTTCAAAACTTTCACAGTACTTTTAGAACCCCACACCTTTTCGGACCTTTTCATGACTCTTCTCAAAGTCTTATCTTCCTTCTTTTATAGTTTTCCAAAAGGTGTCCTGGTATCTCTTTAAAATGTGTTTTGATTCGATGTATTTCCCAAAGAGATGCATCCTTTCACAATAATTTTCCTCAATGGTGGTTATAACCACCTATGATGCCAAAAGGTGCCTAAAAAACCTCTCACAATTTGCAAAAATTTAATTTACTCATCCAATAACTGCCACTGGCACTTAAGCGCGGGGCCTCTGGCGCTTAAGCGCGGCTATTTAACCCGCGCTTAGTCGTCAAAACACTATTGCACATTTTTCACCTATTTGCTACAAATTTGATTCTTTTTTACTCCTTTAAGCATTTTTCACATTTTTACTTGTATCTGAAAAAAACACAAAAATACCTTCCATTAAGGTGCAATATCTCAAAAAAGGTATAAAAATGTGTTTAAAAACACTATATATTTTAGCCGTATCAAAATCCCCCAAATATAAAATGTTACTTGTTCAGGTGACGCTTCAATCCTTAAAAACTAAATATGTATGATATGAATATGAGTTTCTTAAGGAGTTACTAAAATTTAGATTTAGAAATATAGTAGTCCAACTAAGAAAAAATATTTAGTAAATGAGACCAACTTAACGTTTAGAAATTTTTAATGTTTAGAAAGATGAAAATATAAGTTCCTATCTAATTCAGAAATATTGTAAGTCTTCCAAATTTAGAATTTAGTTCTTTTATTATCTTTACTTAAAATTTTTTATTAAGAATAATTTTACTTACTATATTATATCTATAAGCTTAAGATTTTCTCAAGTCTTATACTTTAAAAAGATCGAATGTAGAATCATTTTTTGATTAGGCACTAATCCTCAAGCTTCTCCTCCCTCACCCTTTCTCCTTCTTCTCTTTTTTTTTTCTTATTCCTTTTCTTTTTCTTTTTTTTAAGCAAGGATTACTATATCTGGATAGGCATTTAATAATTTTTAATTCTACTTTTCCTTTCCTAAAGCAACATCTTGATACAAAAATTTTACTTATAAATATAATAATAACTTTGAAAATTATTTTAAATGAATGAAATTTAAGTATTAAAAATAAAAGTATAAATTTCTAAAATTTTCAAAAATACAATGTTTCTAACTAAAGATAATTACTTATATCAATTATTTTCTACACTAAAAACTTTTAACTTCAAGTTTATCTTCATTACTAAAAATTTCAACTAAATTCTCTTACTCATTTCTAAAATCAAATTCTTACTTCCCTAATTTAACTTCTTATAAATGATTAATTTTTCTTTTCAAATCAAATTCACTTATAGTTCATTTGAGAACAAATAAAATTAAAGTTTTGAAAATATTTTTCGTCCCCCCCCAAACTTAAATTTTTAACAGATTAAACAGTTTAGCATCAAATATATATAAGCAGGAATGAAAATTAAAATAACTGCTAACAAAAATTTTAATAACCTAATGACACAAGTATAAAACTAAAAACAGGAGCAAAATTAATTTTGATCAAATTTTCTAATATTTTCATTTCAATTCAACATGTAAAGATCTAATAGAATTCTAAACAGTGGTTATAAACATCAAAGCAAACTAACACACTAACTTGACTTCACAATCTCAACATAAAAACAAACTTACAAACTTGATACAAGAAAAATACAGGGTAGCAGTTTCTGAAATTTAATATTTAAGACTTACGTTAGCAAGATTTTCATCATTTCAAAAGACATAGATTTAAGTTAAGTTTTAAACTAACTAAATCACAAAACTCACAATAGTTACTATCCTAGAATTTTAAAACAAACTACTAACTAACACAAATAATACAATAACAATAAAATACAAAAGTCCAAAACACAATACATAGTACATATTATAACAAAGATGAAAATGTAGCAGTACCACACCACATAGTCCATAACATAAAAACAAAGAACACATCACAAATCGCAAGTCCGAAGAACATAGTCTAACACATATTACAAACATAAAAATCTCTCAATTCTACTCTTTATCTTCTCAATCACTGCTATACCACTTTTTTGCAGGCTCATAATCAGGATATCGAGGATATGGAGGAAATTGCACTCCTGGGTCACCCCTAATTAGGTTCTCCAGAGATGAGTGGAATTTGTCTTCATAATCACTCCTTCTCCTACTATACCTATCAGTATGCTCTTTTAAACGCTCTAAATTTTGAACTTTATCAACGATAAAATTAATATGATCCATCATCCTCTGTAATAATTTATCTTGGGTCTCAGTAGACTCACCTCAAGATGTAGAAGCACGTGAGGTAGATGTTCTAGATGTAGAAGCAGCAGAGGTAGAATCAGTAGACGTCTTCATTCCATTACTCCTACAAAATCCTCCTCTCCAGCCAAAAATAAAATGCTAGAATAATTATTCACATTCACCTTAGTGATGGGCTTGACAGGTAACAACACTTCCTCCCAACTATCATATTTAACTCCAGCCTACTCGCACAAAGAAAAGATTAAGGAAGCAAATCTCCGACCTGCAGTAGTAACGGTAGTGGCAGAACTGATGATAGTCTGATAAATCGAAGCTCTTATATTGATGAGCTTTCCTTCCTGGATACAATAATTTAACATTGCTCTCTCTCTGGTCACTTCACTAAGATGATTTTTTGGTAACAGACGAGCAAAAATAAAATAGTGTCAGGCCTTTGAAGGTGCACATAACTTTGAAGTTTGGAAGTTGACTCTCCTCTCATTAGTGATCTTCTAAAATCCTCTTCCAACAGTCAAGTAAGAAATAATCTCGTCTAACTCCGCTTCAATCGGACTATAATTTGCATAAAAACATAATGTATCAGGTGGCAGATGATAAAATAAGTTGATTTCGTCTAGTGAAAAGGATATGAAATTTTCTTGAACCATGACTATATCGTCTTCAGCCTCAGGGAGGTTTACATAGAACTCTCGAACAATAGAATTAACCGCCACAATAGAGAAACATTAGAATCGTTCCCACTGTCAGGGAATGATCAAATCCTCTACGTCTTCACATGGATTCCCAAAACACTGCTCCTGAATCAATTTTCGTGATTGCAACGCATCACTGTATCAATCTTGAGCTTTTGAACTAAAAAATTTACTAGAATCAAAAGGGCTCTTTTCTTTGCTCCTCTTCATTCTTGATGCCATCCTACAAATTTTATAAATTCCAAAAATAACTTCAAAAATCAAGTCTAAATTACTAATATAAACTTCTAAAGTACAAACTACACTTTTCATACAATTTCTATAGAGTTTTTTCTCATTTTTCACCATGAATAGTGAATTTTCAAATTTTTCCAAATGTGCTCAAAATACATAGTGAAAATCCAAAATTTTTGCATAAAAGTAAAGCTCTTACCTCAATGAACTTGGATCTAGAAAATTTCACTTGATTCCACCAAGAAATCTTCACTTTAGATGTGCCTAGCCCTCAAAAATTGTGAACTCGAGAGGTTGAAGGTGACGGTGGCGTTAAAAATGGTGCTTTTTGGGCTGAAATTTCACTTTTAACCATTTGCAAACTATTTTTCGTAAACCGGTGTTTAAGCGCAGGTAAATGGCACTTAGGCGCTTGCCTCTCGGGTTGGCTTACGCTTAAACGCAAGATGTGGCGCTTAGGCGCCAGTGCAGTTTTTTCAAAATTTTCAAATTAAAGTAAGATGCACTATTTGCCTAACTAAACCACCCCTAAATGGTCTCATAGCACTTAAATGACTATTTTCAATTTCCTATAACTCCCCTCCCTCTTAAAATTCTCCATAATAACTATTTCAATTCGAGGCTAAGAATAACATAAATTTTCACACAAACAAACATATATTAATTAACAAACAAGTACAAATACCTTTAAACACTTAATTCTCACTCTAAATAATCTTGGATAAGAAAATTTTTCTAAGTACAAATACATAACATTCATTTCACAATTAAACACATATAAGAAGTCATACATACTAAAACCAAGACTTAAACAATAAACCACTTGAAAACAACAACTTCTAACAAACAAATTCTAACACTAAACTTAGTTTCATTCTTCATTTTAAGGAACAAATTTGTGTATTTCATTAGTCTCTCCAAGAATATAGAGTTGATAAAATAGACGGTGATGACGAGCTCTGATATTATCTTCTTCAATCCACTTATGCTTTATGAACATCGCCTTATCTGCTTCCTCAATATAACTTGTGTGGCTAAATTACTTCTTCAATTTCCATCCAATATGCTCTAGATGTGTAACGACTCAAGTACCTTGGTCTCCATTAAATCCATAGTATTCTCAATTTTGTTGATCTTCTTTGATATCCCATCAATACTAACAGCTAAGAAAACATTATACATCTCTTGTGCACTTTGAATAATGAACCTCTTTCTCATGGTTTTTTCCTTCTTCTTCAAATCCATCTCCCATGAAGAAATTTCTCTAAATCTCACTTTCTCTTAAAAATTTAGGGCTAGAAATGATCTGTGGTGAAATTCCTTCACAAAACCCTTCTATTTATAAGCCTAAATCCTTCCAATAAGTCTTAGAAACATTTAGAAACTACCTTGGCACAATTTTACAAACTAATTGGCATTTAAACATTGTAAAATATTAATTTCACAAATGCATTTAAACTGTCGCCCTTAAGCGCCAGTGCAGATTTTTGCACTAGTCAACTTAACATCCAAATTCTCATAATTTTGAGTTCAATTGGAGGGTCACTTTGGAGGATTTTTTAAATTTAGTCAATTTAAGCATGTTGGGCTAGACTTGGGTATAGATTGGGCTAGGCTTGGAATTTGGCTCAATTGAATGGTCTATACAATCAAGGGAGATGTTATAAAGATTTTTCATGAGGGAGTAGAATGGAAATTTTGAGGCTAAGTCAATCAATTTGGTGAAATTTTGAGACATGGCCAATTTGGGCCAAATTTGGGGATTTTTTGATTTAAGTCAAACTTAAATGAAATTGAGACTTCACCAAAGCTAATTGAAGGTTAATTTTGATGTGTAGTAATGTTATGAAGAGGTTTCAACTTGAATTGTCTTGAATTGCGTGGGTTATGAGTTTAATTGGGTGAGATGAGGTCATGTGGCCAAAATTTGGGCTTTTGATTTGGATCAAAATTGGGGTCAAAACATGGGCTAATTGAGCTTGGATTTGGTTTATATTGGTCATATGAAAGTTGAATTTGAGTTTAGAACTGAAGTTGGGGCAAATGGGGACCAATTTGATGGACATTTGAGGTGGAGATTGGGCCTTTAAAGACAATTTTAGGGGTTTTAGTCAAAATGGTCAGAATGGACAAATTAGGTTATGTGATGGTTGAGAAAAGTGAAATTGAGATATTTGGAGTATTTTAGAAATTTTTGGTATTTTTTGGAATTTTTGAAATTTTGGGCTAAGGAGGGGTATTTTGGTAATTTGAGAATTTTTGGTGATTTTGGGTGTTTTCAAAATGGTTTGAAATGATTTTTGAACAAATTTTGGAATTTTAGCAAAATTTAGGATCCCAATGGTATCTAGCTAATTTGGGGGAGTTCAGGGGCAAATGACTAAGTTGGGCATTTTGGTAGAGTTGGGGTGCCAACCACCATAAATAAGCCATGGACCAATAGAAACCCTTTTTTGGGTCCTCTATGTACTGGTCTTAGCTAAAGCCTAGCCTAGGGCCAGTGGGTTTAGGGGACCATCTACATGAGTATCAAAAAAGGCTCAAGGGACCAAAGTCAAGAAATTTTGGTTTGTGCTTGTGAGTGGTTGTGAGTGAGGTGATTGTCAGTGAGTACCATAGCTCTAGCACAACATCCAGGGCCAACCCTAAGGTCCAACAGTCCTTTAGGAACTCTTCTTGAGCTCCCCCATAGTGACCACACCTAGTAAGTGCTAGGAATTATGACCAATATGTAGAACTTCAAGTTGAGTAAAGAGGAGTTTAGAATTTCTAATGGTGAGGGTTCCTTTTCTAGTTTTCTAGGAATAGTCAACAAGAATTCCTATGGCTAGAACTTAAGCTACTAAAGAGGAGCACTAGACCTCAACCTAAAATAAGGTCAACAAATGGACCCCCAATAGGTGTTGTGTGCTTGGCAAGCACATCGCACGTATTGGTGTTGACCGACGAGATCAATAAAACCAATACAAACTCCTAAGTTAAGAGACAATGAAGGGGTGTGGGATTTGAAATTTAGGTATTAATTTTAGAAGAGGGTGGAAAGTTAAGGACTGATCATGAAAAGAGAGGAATCATAAGTTAGGGACTGATCCCAAGATAAGGATTGAAAGGTAACGATCAATCACAAGAGAGAGCATCGAAAGGTAGGGACCAGCCTAAAAAAGAGTTAATCAGAAGTTAAGGACTGATTAAAAAATGAGGATTTAAAGGTAGTGATCAATCTCAAAAGATAGAGTTGGAAGGAAGGGTCTGACCTCAAAAGGAGTGAATTAGAAGTTAGGGACAGATTCGAAAATGAGAATTGAAAGGTTGAGATCAATCTCAAAAGAGTGTGTCAGAACATAAGGACCAACCTTAAACGTAGTGAATCAAAAATTAGGGATAGATTCGAAAATGAGAATTGAAAGGTAAGGATCAATCTTAAAAGAGAGCGTCAGAAGGTAAGGACTGACCTCAAAATTAGTGAATAAAAAATTACGGAGTGATTTGAAAATGAGAATAGAAAGGTAGTGATCAATCTCAAAAGAGAGTGTTGGAATGTAATGACCGACCTCAAAAGTAGTGACATAGAAATTAGGAACTAATTCAAAAATGAGAATTGAAAGGTAGTGATCAATCTCAAAAGAGAGTGTCAGAAAGTAAGGACTGACCTCAAAAGTACTGAATCAGAAATTATGGACTGATTCAAAAATGCAAATTGAAATGTAAGGATCAATATCAAAAGAAGCGTCGGAAGGTAAATTCCGACCTCAAAAGTAGTGAATATGAAATTATTGACTAATTTGAAAATGAGAATTGAAAGGTACTGATCAATCTCAAATGAGAGTGTCGGAAGGTAAGGACCAACCTCAAAAGTAGTGAATCAGAAATTAGGGGCTGATTCAAAAATTAGAATTGAAAGGTAAGGATCAATTTCAAAAGAGAGCCTCGAAAGGTAAGGACCAACCTTAAAAGTAGTGAATAAAAAATTAGGGACTGATTTGAAAATGAGAATTGAAAGTTAGTGATTAATCTCAAAAGAGAGCGTCGAAAGGTAAGGACCGACCTTAAAAGTAGTGAATCAGAAAAATTATAGACTAATTCAAAAAAGAGAATTGAAAGGGAAGGATCAATCTAAAAAAGAAAGCGTCGGAAGATACGAACTGACCTCGAAAGTAATGAATCAAAAATTAGGGACTGATTAGAAAATAAGAATTGAATTGTAAGGATGAAATTCAAAAAGAGAGCATCCGAAGGTAAGGATCGACCTCAAAAGGGTGAATTAGAATGTAGGGACTGATTCAAAAATGAGAATTGAAAGGTAGGGATCAATCTCAAAAGAGAGATTTTGAAGGTAAGGACCGACCTCAAAAGGGTGAATCAGAAATTCGGGACTGATTCGAAAATAAGAATTGAAAAGTAAGGATCAATCTAAAAAATAGAGCGTCGGAAGGTAAGGACGACCTCAAAAGTAGTGATTCAGAAATTAGGGACTGATTTGAAAATGAGAATTGAAAGTTAGTGATCAATCTCAAAAAGACAGCGTCGGAAGGTAAGGACCGACCTCAAAAGGGCTAATTAGAAATTAAGGACTGATTCAAAAATGAGAATTGAAAGGTAGTGATCAATATCTAAAAAGAGTGTCGAAAGGTAAGGACCGACCTCAAAAGTGTGAATCAGAAATTAATGACTGATTTAAAAATTAGAATTGAAAAGTATAAACCCAAAGATACTTCTCATGTGAAAAGGCTGATATTGTTGAAGAAGATATGTAGAATTTTGTGGGACTTTGTGTAGAATGTTAAATTTTGCGGGGATGTGAAGAGAATTAGTGCAGACAAAGACAGTTGTACTGCACAAGATGTGAAGAGAATTAGTGCAGACAAAGACAGTTGTACTGCACAAGCAAAGAGTAAGAGACTCTGAAATCGAGAGAATCCACTCAACTATTTTATTTTCTTTTATTGTTGTTTTTATCACATTTAATTTTATAAAATATGTTTTCAAAAATTGATTTTAGTTGGTTGATTTTCTTTAAAAAAGAGAGATATTTTGTTGCTTGTCTGTTGGTTATTTTTGTTTAAATTTTATTATCATTAAAAATTTTTTGTTTGTCGTTTTGTTCTTTGTTCGTTGTAATTTTGAACCAACGTGTAGTTCGTGGCTTCCATTCATTGTACAGAAGGAAATTGACAAAAAGATACATTTTCTCAACGAAACTTCATTAATCTGTTCCAAATTAATGTTACAGATCAATTGTAGGCCAACGCCTCAAAAAGTACAATATGCAAAATGCATCAAAGTACATGCAAAATATCTCATGCCAAGTACACATTATAGGCCGAGCATCTCTGGTACATATCACATTGTTGTAATGTAGTAAAGTTGAAAGGAATCCTCTGACTATCTGTTTCTGCTGTGACGAGCTCCTGATCGAGCTGACCTTCAAAGCCACACTACAGGACAAGAGTTCCCTTTGTATGTGCATAGAGGTGCAACCCTCTCATAGCTTGTAAGGTATAAGTTCCTCTAGTTCTGGATGTAGCTGAAATCCATGCGGTATTTTGCTGTCGTCCATCCGTCGGAAGGTCATAGACACTCTGCGGTGTTGCACTCCTGAAATGCAATGCTTGGTGACATCTGCACCGTTGCCTTTAAAAACAAGCACTGAACCAACTGGTAGGGAAATCTCCACAGAGCCTCTAAACTCACCAAGGCCGATGATGTCAATTTATTTCCCAAATAAGATGTTACTTTTACTTAACTTTTTCTATTTATTTAAATGTCCATAACTTTGAAAAATCATATATTTGCAAAGAAAAATCAAAAAAATATAATAAAAATATCATAGTGCTCAGTGAACAGAGAAAAATAAAGTGGAAATGGATTGAAGTTTATTTGATGTAAAATTTTTTTTAATTAATTAAATACTGTTCTAAGTATCTTGATTGTCCATGCATTCAAATATTTCTTCATGGCTTGATATTTTGGCAAGTTGTTGCCTCTGTCATAGGGGATATTCCATGATTTTTCTGAAGTTAGAGGAGACCCAAGAAAAATATCTATATTTTTCAAGTTTATGCATCTAATTTGGAAAATTAATTATAATAATTAACATGTTTCTTAGAAAAATCCAAGAAAATTTTGGTAGGTTCAACACACATAATTTACACAAAACCATAAAACCCAAAGGAAATTAATTTGGGAAAAATAAACATCTAAATGACTTGTTTTTAATTCTCCACTGTAATTTAAAGTTCAGATGACTCCCCATAAGAATTTCAAAATATTTGGAGTTCATTTGATAACCTAATTAGATTTTCTAACTTAGATGGAATTTTTAACACTCAAAATAATCATAATAATTAAAATACAACTCAAAAAATTATGAAATTAGTTTTGGGAGCTCTCTTTAGTCAGAGAAATTTTCTAAAAATAAAATTGTAATTAAAATGAAATTTTCATTTTTAAGCATATTTTAAATATTTAAATAATGAAAAATTAATAAAAAATCAAAAAATTAATAAAATTCATGGAAATATTCTAAATAATTTCCTAAGCCCTTAGGGCAATTGGAATATTTTTCCTAATTTTATAAGTGAAGATATTGTATTTTAAAGCTTTAAAACAATTTTTTAAAGGCTAAAGAAAGGATTTTCTTAATTTCTCACTAAAATAATTATAATAATTCAAAGAAAAACCATAAAAATATAAAATTTGTTTTTTTGAGTTCTCTGTCGTCAGAGATATTTAATAAAAATGTAACTCTTAATTTTTCACATTTAAAATATTTTATAATTAATTTGTTCTAAGTGGTTCTCTAGTATATGTGTTGCTCCAGTAAAAATTTCAAGTGATTAGGCTTTGCCTTGGTCAAGTTATTGAATTTTCTTTCAAAAATCTTATTTTTGCATGTAAATAATTATATAAACTAAATTAATTCTTTAAAAATCACATTTTCTCCTGTGATTTCTTAACTGATTCGTGAGTGAAGTAGGATAAAAATTCTAAAGTCATTTGAATTAAATTTGATGAATTATAAAATGATAGAACCTTAGGGGCAAAGTTATAATTTTGGAAATTTAGACTTAATTAACATTTAGGCTTAATTCAAGGAAAGGAAATGAGAAATCTTTAACCTTAATTAACATGCTCAAGTGATTGAAACACAAAGAATTGATTGGTAGAAACCAATTTCACTTTTCTTAATTAAAGGATAAATTTGCAATTTCCTAAATAATTAAAATTTGGAGATCTATTAAATTAAATGATCCTAGACTTAGGGATATGATTTTGGATGTTAATAACTCACTAATTTAATACCCCTATTTTATTTTCATATGACATTCAAATGTTTTGATGATGAATTACTATCACGTAAAATTCAATTTCTTTCAAAAATTACTACTGTAACCACCAAAGTCTTTAGGGCTTAGTAGTAACCTAGCCTAAATCAAATTTGGTTAGATGAGAATTAGAAAAGTGAATGTAATTAGAAATTGAAAACCTTTAAAATTCTACAAGCTTAATTTAAAACTAAAATTGGCAAAGTGTCTTAATAACATTAACTTGTTTTTTTAAGGGTCTTCACTCACATAATTCTCAAATTAAATGAAAAATGATAATTACCCTACTCTTTTGGATAATTGAAACATCCATATTCACTGAACACTAGAGGTATTTAAAGGATGAATTTTTAAGCAAGATAATAAGTTTAAATGAGCTCAAAACTTTTCACCAGACAGTGAGAGGGAAGCATGGACCTGCTTCTTCCTCCTAACCTTCTGGATACCTCAGAGGTCTACTAAACATAGTATGTTTTGCTTAATAAAATCATCCTCAAATGAATTAATAGGGGCTCACCAAGATATGATTTAGGATTTGGTAGACCACCAGAACCTTACTTCCCCGCTTTTTATAAAATGCTTTTAATATATAAATGCTCTCACATACATTTTGAGTTTCAGTTGAAGATGATGGGAAGACCATCCAGGTATGTTTTTATTATGATTTACATACTTACATTTTTTTAACTTTCCCGTATTTTACTTTTCAGTACGTTACTTTGCTTACTCACCTGCATGTATGAACAAAAAACACAAACCTGCATGTTAAACAATAATGTCACCCTGCATGAAAACCAAAACTTCTAGGATAGTCATTAACTAAAACTAAAACCATCCAAGATAAAATTCACTGCCACAACTTTCAAAATATAAAACAACTCAAAATTTAATCACAAACATCACAAAACAACAATTGCAACCAAATTAAGATGTCTCTATCGGATGATTGTGAATCCCTCAGATGAGGCAACCTAAGGTTGCTAACGAGGCTTCCCATTGTCTAAATGAAAGAATTCATTAAATTGAGTTTAGTAAATTCATTTAAACTAAGTGAATCCAATAGAGAATAGTGGTACCGAAATGAGGGAACCGTAGGATCCTAAGCGGTGTTGCTCTAATTAACTTTAACTTGCCCCATAACATTTAAGGAACTACAACCATAGGGACATCTGATTTGACACCATAACTTAACACACTAGAAAACTTGAACCTGACACGACGAGGAGTTTGGAGCTAGCATAGTGGGCAGCATGACCATCTTCAATAGCAAAACTTTTCTACATCAACTAAACCAATTTCCTTCCTTAGAATTAAACAACCAAACCATATAACTTCGAGGTAGTTTGCTTATGCAACATAAATCCTCATCTCATCTTTAGGCCCTCATATAGCTTTGTTGTACAATATAAGCCCTAACTCGTCTTAGGATTCCATGGTTTTTGTTCGTCACGACCTAAATCCTCACATCTTCTAAGCCATTTGTGTGATCGTTTCACATAAATATAAATCCTAAATTAATAAAGTTTGCAGAATGAAGCATTTAAATATTTCTCCTCAAAACTAAAGCCAAACAATAAGATAGAATGGGAATTCACTGAGGTTTTCCTCCAGATCTATGACATCCCCTAGTTCTTCCTCCTTTAGATTCTATAATAAAATGTTCTAAATTTGAGCATTTCCCATTTCACACCTTTTTGTCCGATTTCGTTGAAAATTCCTACCATTTTAACCTCCTTGAAGATAATATTCTCTAATTTTAATTGAGAGTTTTCTTAAGTGATTTCAGTCATTTAAGATGTAATTAACTATATAAGATTGCCCTTATAAAAAGCTTGTCCGAACCCAGCTTAAAATAAACTCTATTTAATTCTTTGTATTAAATAGGGGAACTTCTCGACAAATAAATGGTTTTGCAGACCAAACAGATGTCATATATTTTTCAGTTTATTTGATTGAGCCTCATCCTCAAGTCTTATGTTTATCCTTCAGGATAGATACAAAGTTTGAGGTATAGCGTTCTTTCATTTAAACTGTGAAAAAATGGTATCAGTTTGATCTCATATTTTTTTAAAACTATATATATATGTAAATTAAAATGTCTTTTCAAAGCGAGAGACGAGATTTCAATTCTGGCGACCGACAGCTTTCAATGGGCAACTCCTCCAACAAAAAATAGTGTTGATAGCTTCTGATGACTCCTCTAAGGATTGACTTTTCTCTCCATTTAAATCAGTGAATCTTATCATCATTCATCCATAATGTGTCCATGTCTTTTATGTACCGGATTACCCTTCTTCCGTTGGCATGCTCCACCCATTTCTTGCTTGGGTGAGTACAGTCGACTCCTTCGGACTTCAGGATCATCTGTTCAAATACCTTTAAACAGAGAGGTTCAGGAGTTCATTAGGACTTTTAATTTTTTTGTGGGGTCGGACCCCCAATAGGTGTGTCGGTGGATTAGTTCTACCTAGACATTGTGGATTGTAATGTTGGTCTTGCACTGGGTCCTAAACACTTTACATCTCTCATTCGAGTTAGATTTGCTGATTTGCAAATTAAATTAGATTGTGTCGTGCTGCACGCACTAAAGAATTTTCCCATATTAATCAAATTTTTCTACTTCTAAATTACTTTTACTAAAATTTTAAAATCCCTACAAACTAAAAAATAACTTACCCGGTCTACAGATCGACCTCTATTAATTTTACTGCTCGCACTAAGATTACGAGGTATTGGCCAAATAGCTAACCCTAGAACATTCTTTTTTTTTTAAACCTGTTGCAATGGCGAGCCCAATGCTAACTTTTTCTTGCGACCAGTTGACGAGCCACAACGCCCACAATGTCACTCTAATCATCAAGTTTGGAGCCTGATTTGAAGATCTCGAGGTCATCCTCAGGTAAGCTTCTTTCGTCATGATTAAAATTACCGCTCAAGAAGTCTAAGAGTCGTCTGCTGAATTAACTTGAACTTCCTTCAGGACTATCCTTTTATAAGAAGGTCAAGACTACTGTCGTCATGACACCTACTGAGCCTATTGTTCCCGCTTCTACTAAGGGAAAAGGAGTTATGTTCATTGATGACTCAACTGAAAGGGTTATTTATCCCACCCTCAATGTTTTAAATCAGATCAAGTTCAAGGACTTCCCCGTTAACCTAGGCCTAAAGGAGAAACAACAATAGGAAGGTTCGGAGGGCTACTAAACCCAAAATCCTAAAGAAGTACCTGTTGATGAAGATCCTCACTATAATGAGTCAGGATTGCCAGAGACCTATCAACTTCTACGAGGAAGTAGATTCCACCCTTTAATGGATACCAATGGGTACGAGAGTATCCAGAAGATCACCACTGCTTTACCGTTACCTCATAGGCATAGTGTAGAGAGAATGAAGTCTACTCCTATGACCCGAGTTGGTTCAGTTTTCAAGAGGCTAGTTGCCAAAGAAGGCTATTTAGTTAGTGAACTACTTAAACAAGTGGGGCATGTAGTCTCACCTCACATGAAGAAATAAATCTTAAAGGACGTCAAATCAACCAGATGATCTCAGAAATCAACTAAAGCTTTTCCTGCTCGCATTATTGTTTGGTTATGCTTAGGAAGCAGAGTTGATATTGCTATTCTCACCACTGATTCCTTTGTTACGAGGACGCAAGTCATCAACCAGTTAAGTCACGTATTGGTCCAAGAATTCTATCGATCACCCACTACAAGGAAGCTCCTAAAGTTCCAAAGGAAAAGATGAAGAGATTGTCTAGTATTGTATCTGGTCTGCGCCATGGTGAGCATACTTATCCTTAACATGTCGATATCTCTGCTAAGACACTCTATCTTAAGACATCACCGTCAAACAAGAAAGTATGGATACCCAAGGTCACTGTACTGATACAGTTCAGTGAGCCCGTAGGGCAGGATCATAGAACGATGTTTGGATCTGAAACATCTGATGTTGTCGCAGCGATTGCTAGTGAGATGGAGGAACAAGTGGGGAGGTTCAGCAGGGTCCTCCAGATATTAAGACAATGCAAGAGTCAATAACCAAAGAATAGGTTGAAAAGCTCAGGGTCGAGATTTTTGCGTTGGCTTGGGAACATGGAGTTTGACCATAACTTATTTGAAAAGCTCAGGGTTAAGATTTTGACCTTAGTGATTACCTCGAGGAGGATTTCATAGATATCCATGTCACTGAAAATAAAGGCACTACATCTACGTGCGAGGTTAAACCTCTCGTCGAAGAGAATGCCGTAGATGAGCTGCGTAGGGCTGTCTTCCTAAGGGATGAACAAGTCAGCCAATTAGAAAAAAGGATAGAAGAGATGGTCGCAGCCATAATCGCCATGGCGAAGGTTCAAGGACAATCTCAAGTACCACAATTAGCCTGTCCAGCGATCAACCAACAAGAGGTTATACATATCATAGATGAAAGAGGAGAAGTTGCCCCAGCAAACAGAGATGATCAACAAAAGAAGGATTCTCCATTAAGCGCCATGCCAAAAAAGAAATTTAAGCAAATGGTTGAACAAGTTCGGCAGGACTTAACCCAATCTAAGGGTGGCGCATTATTTTTAAAGAGTAGATCTTACCTGGATAAATTTGATGTCGTATCCTTCTCTAAGAATTTTATGTCCCCAAACTTTAAGATAATTGATGGGACTGGAAATCCTAGACAGCACATAGCACCTTTTTTAGCTAGTTGTGGTAACACAAGAGGTAACAAAGCTTTACTCTTCTAACAGTTTGTTAGCAGCCTGTCAGGGATTGCTTTTGATTGGTATGTTAATTTTCTTATTGGATCAGTTAAAAAAATCACTGAATTGGAAAAATTATTTGTGAAAAGATTTGTCGGAGCGCAACATCATGTGTCTATTGGAGATCTCATGATGGAAAAGTAAAAGCCCAACTAGACTTTAGTGGATTACATCTTGAGGTGGAGAAACCTTAGCATGAAATGTGAACCTCAGCTACAGGAAAATCACGTGATTGAGGTCTTACTCAAAAGCATTCATGGGCCAGTAGCTTCCATTCTCAAGGGACTCGCCATTAAATCCTTCGAGAAGCTACTCGGTAAAGCCAACAGTCTTCAAGATGAAATTAAACATATGGATTCTCCCGAGAAATCTAAGGCAAGCAGAATATTTGAATAGAAGTCTAGAATAGTGGTAACTATCGATAAAGGAAAACAACCAATGAAGATACATGCAGAAAATCCTCGTCAATCATCATCACAGTACACTCTACAATAAAGACAATAGTATGGCCAGTATAGCTAGCAATCATCTCAAGGAGGATGATACCGGTCAGAGAATAAGAAAATGACCATTACAAAACGTAGGAAAGTGGTATACTCCTTCAAAGACGAAGCCTTACCAAAAGTGTTCAGAAGTCTGATGAAGAAGCCTAAGTTCAGACTACCAGATACAAAGAAAAGCAAAGAGGTCGATAAGGAAGATCAGCCAAATTATTTCATGTACCATAAATTACTAGAGCACACTATAGAAGAAAGTTTCATCTTTAAAGACTTGCTCAAGAGGAACCTTAAAGAAGGGAATATAACGATCCTGAAAGAATATTTAAAAGAACCTGAAAAAGGTTCCATGAATATGATTTCGGCTGAGCCAATCTCTCCTATTGACTCGTATACTAGAAAAGATGGATGGAGTACAGTCTGTAGCAAATCGTCCAAAAAAATATTGAACCAAAATCAGAGCGCTTCAATACAAGCCTCTGTTTAGGGTCTTCAGCCTACCAAGTCTGAGATGAAGATTTCACCAGGAGATTCGTCATCATCAAAGACAAAGAAGAAAAAGAACACCACTACATAGATTGATTGCAAAGGGGGTAGGATAAGCGCTGGCTCTACTAGATTAGTTGTCTCCGATTCGAGGAAGAAAATCCTAGAACCCCTGACTTTGTACGATTATCTTTTTAGCCTTCTGAGGTCTTTTGAATATAATGATTGTGATTTCAGCTATGTTTTAACTATTTCTAGTGATGATGTAATCAATTATGATTTATCTAAGTTCGATCTCGATCCCCAAAAAGATCCTTAAATCATACTTAATTTAGAATAACTCGCTAACAAAACTGAAGAAGACATCAACAATGCCTCTTATGACAGCGCCGAGAGTGAGGAACTAATTCTTGAGCACCAAGGTGCACCACTTGTCATCAACTTAGATCTTTAGATAGAGAAAAAACACCGAAAGATTCAACAATGATATCTCAAGAAGAAGAAATTACAGAAGTAAACTTAAAAAGAAATTATAGAAGTAAACTCAAGAAAAAACATCGAAAGATTCAACAATGAGGAGCGGGAGAGTATTGCCCCCAAGAATACCTCCAACAGATAAAGCAAAGCAGATAGTAACTCGAGAAGAGCTACCTCCACCTCCATCAGTGGATGAACCACATAACCAAGAGAAAATTGGAGGGTCATATAAAGTGGATTACAATGTGCTAGCTCATCTTAAGAAGTTGCCGGCCATATTAGGCATCTACAATGCTCTAACCCTATCAATGGAGATGTGAGCGTCTCTGGTTATAGCCTTGCTTGACCAAGAGATTCGTTTAGCCTAGTTGGTCAGCATATCCTCGGATGAAGTTAGCTCTTTGAAAGAACAGTTTGGTGTAACCTTCAAAGATGAAGACTTGCTGCTTGATACCATCAACCACAATCGTCCACTCTACACCTCCATTAACATTGGTAGATTTGTGCTGTCCAAAGTTTTAGTAGATCCTAGAGCGTCACTCAACTTGATGAGTCTACAGACATTGGTCTATTTGGATATTGAATCTCAAGAACTTATGACTGATAATATTACCATCATTATAGACTATAATCTTATTACTCTGAAGTTTATAGGACGTTGACCGATCAAGTCGCGACTGGGTCCGAGGATACCACCTACCACTGATAATGAAAACCCCAAGAAGGATAGAGGGAAGAGACTAGTTACCGATGTACTTGGTCTGCCCCACGAGGAGCGTACCACTATCTGACATACCGATGCCTCCTTCAAGTCACTCCATCCTAAAGTATCGATGTCAATGAAGAGAGTGTGGGTGTCTAAAGGTTGTTAACACCGTTGTTACAAAGTTCATCGTATAGCAGGATGATCTTCAAGATAAACCTCTAGATCTTAAGATTCAAGAGAAAGCAATCAAAGAAAAGGTAAAAGAATCTTAGAGCCAAGATTGCAGAATTCCCTAAAAAGTGAGGAGCAGGTGTTGATGATGATGATTTTGATTTCATGGATTATCTTGATGAGGAGTTCATGTAGATTAATGTTGTTGAAACAAGTGTCACTACATCTGTGCGTAATGCTCCACTTTTGGGTAAGAAGAATGACATGGATGACTTTTGAAGGGTCATTCAATTGAGAGATGAACATATTTTATGATTGGAGAAAAGGATGGAAGAGATGGTCACCAATATGATTGTCATGGCTGCAGTGCACGGGCAGTCTAGTCACAACAATTACCTTCGCCGGAGCTCATTCAACCAGAAGTTGTGCATATTACAAACAATAGAAATGAGGAAATTTCTATAAGTAGAGATGACTGTAGAAGAAAAATTTAGTCCAGAGTTTGGTACCAGAGAAAGACATTAAACAGATAGTTGAGCAACAAGTGAAGGAGGTCTTAGCCTAGTCTAAGGCTGGTACATCAATTTCAAAGGGTAGACCTTACCTAGAGGAATTATATGTCGTGCCTTACCCCAAGGGCTTTGTGTCACCAAACTTTAAGATCTTTGAAGGAACCAAAAGTCCACGTCAGCATATAGCCCATTTCAGAGCCAATTTTGATAATGTTAGAGGCAATGAAGCATTGTTGTTCCGTCGGTTCAATAGTAGTTTATTAAGGATATCATTTGATTGGTATGTTGAGTTGCCCAACGGGTCAGTGAAAATGTCTGTAGAGCTAGAGAACTTATTTTGAATAGGTTTGTCATAGCACAACATTATGTCACCATAGGAGATCTCGTAGTGGAAAGGTAGAAGCCTAACGAGGCCTTGGTTGATTATATCTTGAGATGAAGAAATTTGAGCATGAAGTGTGAGCCACAGCTACATGAAGTGTATGTGATGAGATTTTGCTCAAACGCATTCAAGGACAAGTAGCTTTCATGCTCAAGGGACTCATAATTAAATTGTTTGAGAGGTTACTCAGTAGGGCCAGTAGCTTGCAAGAGGAGGATAAGCATATGTAATCCTAGGAAAAGACCGAGAATTTCAGAACAATCAAGATATTTGAGAAGAAATCTGAGACAGTAGCAACATTTGATAAGAGCAAGCAGCCAATGAAGATTTAGGCTAAGCAGTCTCATCAGGTTCTTAGCAGTCTTCACAGCGTGATCAGTTTTGTCAGCAACAGTAGACTCAGCAGTATGGACAGTCTGGACAAAAGTCATATCGGAAAGGATTGTATCGGACAATTGGCAGACATGGTTCGACATTTGCAGAATGGATGAATAGGGTGTATTATTTCAAGGATGAAGCTGTGTCAAAGATTTTCAGAATATTGATGAAGAAGTCTGAGTGCAGATTGCCAGAGATAAAGAAACCAGACGTGGTTGATAAGAAGGATCATCCAAACTATTATCTGTACGACAGACTCCTTGGACACAACATAGAAGGATGTTTCAGTTTCAAGGATTGACTCAAGAGAAATCTCAAGGAGAGAAATATAGTGATTCTAAAAAAATATTTAAAAGAACCTGAAAGAGGTTCTGTAAATATTATTTTGGCCGCCAATCACCCCGATAAAGTCGTATTAAGAGGAAGGTGATATGAGCACATTTTGATAGATCATCCAAGAAGATACTAAACCAGATTCAAACTGCAGTAACACAAGCCGCCATTCAGAGTTTATAGCCCGTTAGATCAAAGAAGGAGATCACGTCAGAGAAGTCATGGTAGCTGAAGAAGAAGAAGAACAAGATCATGAATGAGATGAAGACTGATAGCACGAGGGTTATAATATGGATTGCCTCTGTTAGGTTGGTTGTTTTGGATTTGGGGGATAAATTTTTCGAACTGCTGACACTATTTGACTATCTTTTTGCCCCTTCGAAGTCTTTTGAGGTTAATAATTACAATTTCAATTATGTTCTAATTCTGTCTATTGATAAAATAACTGACTAGCCCCGAACTTATCCTCAAATCTTATTTAAGTTCAATGAACATGTTAACTAGAATGAAGAAAATGTTGATGACACTAGTTACTATAGCTTTGGGAGTGCCAAGTCCTCGAGTGTCAAGGGACACCGATAGCAATCAGCGTTAGTTTTTCAGACTCAGAAATGAGACTAGAAGACTCAGCTGCTGATCTTGTTACAGTTTATGTGCACAGTATAATAATGTCTTTGATGATATTTTTCACTTATGTTTCCTTACTTTGCAACAGAACTNTCCCACCCTTTTATATTACAAAGTGAATTGAACTCACTATCTAAATAGGATATATAATCCTAGTAACCAACCACTTGAGTATTTCTTTCATAACTACCCCTCTTCATTATACGTTTGAGTCTTATCTATGTGTTGGCCTTTAGTTGATAGTTATCTTTCATTTAAATCTTACGCACACACAAGGAATAAANTAGCCAACCACTTGAGTATTTCTTTCATAACTACCCCTCTTCATTATACGTTTGTGTCTTATCTATGTGTTGGCCTTTAGTTGATAGTTATCTTTCATTTAAATCTTACGCACACACAAGGAATAAATAACTCTTGTAATTTATATTATGATCCATTATTCCAAACTTACTGTTTATATGTACAGTATAATAATGTCTTTGATGATATTTTTCACTTATGTTTCCTTACTTTGCAACAGAACTAACAACTTGATCCTGACGAAAATAAGAATTTAACTCTTTAATTTATATTTATATTGGGATACTACACAAGTATAAATATCGTTATCAAGTAATATAGGACTTTTTGATTAAGACCTGAATATCGAACCCACAGGAAAATACATAATATGCACTATTGAACAATAAACTTTCTATTTTAAAAAGACAATTACTTAAACTGAAAATATTTTTGCAGTACTAAAATTCAAATATTTTTGGTATTTTTTATATTTTTACAGTACAATAACAATTTAAAAATATAACTTGAGTTTATATAAAAGAAAAGCATTGAATTTGAAAAATATATTTCCCCTTATTATGATTCAGTAATAAGTATAGAAATTATGTTATGGAAGTATGTGAATTGTGTTGTACCAAATATAAGTAATTATATTCTTTACTCTTACTATAGATGCTATAAAAAACATTGGCTAATTTAAATTTTGAATAGTTATGAAGACCGGCTAGGCAGGGAAGATACGAGCTCTCACTCTAGAGTTCCCTCTATTCCCTCCACCTGGGGGCTAACATCTCGTATCAGAACCTAAAGTAATAAACCAAGTTGAGGGCTTTAACCTGTCACTTTAAAGTCCTCTAACTCTACACCCTTCAATGATTATTTCCCTATGCACTCAATCATATGAACTACATTCTCATTCATACAATCTCGTGTGATTCTTTCCAATTGTTGACTGAGACAATACCAGCCACTAAATCATATGAATTACATTCTCATTCATACAACCTCATGTGATTCTTTCTAATTGTTTACTGTCAATCATATGAACTACATTCTCATTCATACAACCTCATGTGATTCTTTCCAATTTTTAATTGAGCAATAAACTAAGTTGGGGGCTTTAACTTGTCACTTTAAAGTCCTCTAACTCTACACCCTTCAATGAATATTTTCCTATTTATTTGCACTAAATTATATGAACTACATTCTCATTCATACAACCTCATGGGATTCTTTCCAATTGTTGACTGACATAAGAATTACATTTTCATTCATACAACCTCATGTGATTCTTTCCAATTATTGACTGAGACAATACCATGAATTACATTCTCATTCATACAACCTCATGTGATACTTTCCAATTGTTTACTGAGCCAATACCTGCCCGGTTCTTACATGTTCTCACAACAAAATTTCACATCTGGATAAGCCAAATTAAGAAGTAAAAAAATTTTGTGGATTTAAATCATCACAACTTCCTCAAACATTAAAGATCAATACTCTCCATAACTTCCACCCAACACTTTAATTACTTATCATTTTAAGGAGAAAGATAAAAAAAAATTACTCAAAATCCATGGAGAAAATAAAACACACTTTAGTTTAAAAGTAGAAATCATTATCAAACCAACAAGAAGTCTCAATTAAAACCAATAGTACTTTATAATAAAAGATAAAAACTTATCTCAAATCCTCCACCAAACTATTGAAGTTCCCTTGAATCTCTTCTCTTTTATAACACTCTCAAAATAAACTACAAATAAAAGGGATAAAGTAAATTTTTGTGGTACCTGAAAATCTCTCCAAAACTATCTCTCCAAAATACTTAGAACTCTACTTCTTGTAACTCTTTTTAGAACTTTCATGCATCCCCTTCAAATGTCTCAACTTTCTTCTTCTCTAAATTTCTAAAACCGGCCTTGAAAACTCTTCAAAATGTGTCAACATTCGATGAATCCTCCAAAGGTTGCCTGTTTTCACAAGTCTTTTAATAATATTTTTGTTCTTAGTGGTCATAACCACCCTCTTAAGCCAATAGGTGCCTCAAATACCTCTTCTAAATTTGGCCAAATGAAGAAAACTGTCAAATAACTATCTCTGACGCTTAAGCGTGAGGCTTCTGGTGCTTAGGCGCTTAAGCGTTGGATCTGGCGCGTAGGCTCCAAAATAATTTAGCACAATTTTCACCTTTTTGCTCCAAATTTGATCCTTTTTCACTCCTTTAAGCATTTTTCACCTTTTTTACTTGTACCTTAAAGAAAAACACAAAAATACTTTCCATTAAAGTTCAAAATCGCAAAAATTTGAATAAAAATGTGTCTAAGAACTTTATATATTTTAGGTGTATCAAAAACTCCAAAACATAAAATGTTACTATCCTCAAGTGACACTTCAATCTTTAAAAACTAAATAAGTACGATATGTATATGAGTTTCTTTAGGAGTTACTAAAATTTAGATTTAGAAATATATTAGTCCAATTTAGAAAAAATATTTAGTAAATGAGATCAACTTAAAGTTTAGAAATTTTTAATGTTAAGACAGTTGAAAATATGAGTTCCTATCTAATTCAGAAATATTGTGGATTCTCCAAGTTTAGAATTTAGTCCTTTTATTATCTCCACTTAAAAATTTTATTAAAAATAATTTTACTTACTATATTATATTTTTAAGCTTAAGATTTTGATAAGTCTTATACCTTAAAAAGATCAAATGTGGAACCAATTTTTGATTATGCACTAATCCTCAAGCTTCTCCTCCCTTATATATTTTTTCTTTTTCTTTTCTTTTTATCTTCTTCTCTTCTTTTCTTATTTCTCTCTTTTTCTTTTATTTTCATTTTCAGGCAATGATTATCATATCTGGATAGGCCATTAATGATTTTGACTTCCACTTCTCCTTTCCTAAAACAAATTCCTCATATAAATCTTTTACTTATAAATATAATAATAGTTTTGAAAAATATTTTAATAAAAACAATTTAAGTATTAAAAATAAAAGTCTAAATTTCTGAATTTTTCAAAAATACATTTTTTCTTACTAAAGATAGTTACTTAGACTAAACATTTTCTACACTAAAAACTTTTAACTAAAAGTTTTCCTTCATTACAAAAAATTTCAACT
Organism: Phalaenopsis hybrid cultivar; assembly: GCA_002079205.1. Classification (NCBI taxonomy): domain Eukaryota; kingdom Viridiplantae; phylum Streptophyta; class Magnoliopsida; order Asparagales; family Orchidaceae; genus Phalaenopsis; species Phalaenopsis hybrid cultivar. The sequence continues at coordinate 156,699 of JXCR01134638.1, forward strand.
AAATTTTCTAACTCATTTCTAAAATTAAAATTTACTTCCCTAATTAAACTTCAAATACATGATCATTTTTCTTTTAAATCAAAGTCACTTGTAGCACAATTGAGAACAAATAAAATTCATGTTTTTAAAATATTTTTCATCTACTTAAACCTAAATTTTTTATAGTTTAAATAGTTTAGCAACAGATATATATAAGCAGGAATGAAATTTAAAAGAACATGCTTACAGGAATTTTTATATCCTAAGTATACAAGTATAAAACTAAAAACATGAGTAAAATTATTATTATTTTATTAATTTTCTATCATTTTAATTAGAATTTAACATGTAGAGATTCAGTAAACTTCTAAGTAGTGGGTACAAACATAAACTTAAAATCAAGCTAACATACTAACTTTGACTTCACAGTCTAAACATAAAAACAAACACACTAACAAATTAAAAGAAAAATATAGGGTAGCACTTTCTGAATTTCAAATTTAAGATCTACATTAACAAGATTTTTAACTTTACAAAAGACATAAAATTAAGTTAAGTTCTAAACTAACTAAATGATTGTACTAAACACACGACAACATATACTACCCTAGCATTTTAAAACAAAACTACTAACAAAAAACAAAATCGTAATAAAATTATACAAAATAACTGTCTCATACATCACAAAGTTTAAACAAACACTCAAACATACATGTTTTAGTTCCACAACATAAAAACACATCACATCAAGGGTCTCAAGTCCAAATAAACACATAAACATAATTGTAGCAAGCCCAGACTACGTAGTCCATAACATAGTACAAACATAAAAATAAATCTCATAATCCTAATCCTCATTCTCAAAATAACCACTATCTCAAACATCTGTAGGCTCATAATCAGTGTATTGAGAATATGGAGGAAATTGCACTCCTGGGTTACCCATGATGAGGTTTTCCAAAGATGAGTGAAATTTCTCTTCATAATTACTTTTTCTACTATCATACCTATCAGTATGCTCTGCAAAACGCTATAAATTTTGAACTTTATCAACAGTATAATTTATATTTTCCATCTTCCTCTGTAATAATTGATCTTGGGTCTTAGTAGACTCACCTCTAGAAGTAGAAGCATGTGAGGTAGATGGTCTAGATGTAGAAGCAACAGACGTCTCCATTCCATAACTCTTAGAAAATCCTCCTCTTCAGTCAAAAAAAGAATTTTCAGATAAAGACTTCACATTCACCTTTGTAATAGGCTTTAGAGACAACAATACTTCCTCCTAGCTATTATATCTTACTCCAGCCTGCTCACATAAAGAAAAGATCAAGGAAGCAAATCCCAGACCTACAGTAGTAACAGTAGTGGCAGAACTGATGATAGTCTCAGATATCAAAGCTCCAATTTCAATAAGCTTTCCTTTTTGGATACAATAATTTAACATCACTCTCTCTGGTAACTTCGTTGAGATGATTTGTTGGTAGCAGATGAGTAGAAATAAAATAGTGCCATGCCTTCAAAGGTCCACTTAGCTTTTACATGAGAAAGTTGACTCTCCTTTCATTAGTGATCTTCCAGAGTCCTCCTCCAACAATAAAATAAGAAATAATCTCATCTGCTCCATCTTAGTTGAACTATAATTTGCATAAAAACATAATTTATCCGGTGGCAAATGGTAGAACAAATTGATTACCTCCGGTGAAAGGTACCAACTTTACGTGAACCATGACTCTATCAAATTCAGCTTCATGAAGGTTTGCATAGAACTCCCTAACAATAGAATTAAGTGTAACAGCAGAAAACCAACAGAATCATTTTCACTATTGGCGAATGATCAGATCTTCCACAAATCTACCTGGATTCTTAAAACAACGCTACTGAATATGTTTTTGTGATTGCAATGCATCACTATACCTATCTTGATCTTTCAAACTAACAAATTTGCTCGAATCAAAAGAGCTCTTTCCTTTACTCCTCTTCATTTTTGGTGTCATTCTACAAATTTATAAAATTCCAAAAATAACTTCAAAAATAGAGTCTAAACTACTAAACTAAACTTTCAAAAGATTAAACTACACTTCCTATGCAATTTTCATAATTTTTTCTTCATTTTTCACCATGAATAGTGAATTTTTGAATTCTTCCAAATTTACTCAAAATACATGGTGAAAATCTAAAATTTTTGTATATAAGTAAGGCTCTAAGCTTAAGAAATCCGGAACTAGCAAATTTTTCTTGATTCCACCAAGAAATCTCCACTTAATAGTGTGCCCTAGCTCTCTAAAATCATGATTTCAAGAGGTTGAAGATGATGGGAGGGTGAAAAATGGAAATTTTTGGGTTAATTTTTTACTTTTAACCATTCGTAAACTGGTTTTCGTGAACCGGCACTTGGGCGGGATAAGTGGCGCTTAGGCGCCAGCCTCTCGGGTTACCTCGCGCTTAAGCACGTTATATGGCGCTTAGGCGCCAGTGTACGATTTTTTCAGATTTTCAAATTTAAGTAAAATGCACTATTTGCCTAAGTACACCACCCCTAAATGGTCTCATAACACTTAAATGACTATTTTCATCTCCTGCAACTCTCCTTTCTCTCAAAATTCTCCATATAACTCAATTCAATTCGAGGCTAAAAATAACGCTAATTTTCATACAAACAAACACATATATTAATTTACAAATTATTACAAACACATGTAACATTTAATTCTCACTCCAAATAGTCTTAGATGAGAAAATCTTCTAAGCACAAACACCTAACAATCATAAACTCCAAAAACAGTATTTAACTCTTAACACATAACACATTAAACAGCAACTCCTAACAAATAAATTCTAACATAAAACTTAATTTCATTCTTCATTTGTTGGGACAAACTCCGGTCTTTCATTAGTCTCTCCTGGGGCAATCAGAATATCAAATTGATAAAATAGACAGTGGTGACGAGCTTTGATACTATCTTCTTCAATCAATTTTTGCTTAAGAAACATCTCCTTATCCGCTTCCTCTATATTACTAGTATGACAAAATTGCATTTTTAATTGTCATCCAATATGCTCAAGATGGGCATGAATCTCTATTAGCTTTGTCTCAAGTAAAGCCATGGTAGTCTTAATTTTGTTGATCTTTTCCGATATTCCTTCAATACTAACGGCTAAGAAATCATTATAAATCTCTTGTGCACTTTAACTAATGAATCTCTTCCTCATGGTCTCTTCCTTCATCTTTAAATCCATCTCCCATGAAGAAATCTTATCAAAATCTCTATCTTTCTTAGACTTTAGGGCTGAAAATGATTTCGGGTAAAATTCCTTCACAAAACCCTTCTATTTATGGTCCTAAATCCCTCAAATAACTTCTAAGAACGTCTAAGAATTGCCTTGACACATTTTTACAATCTAATTGGTAGTTAAACCTTCTAGAATCTTAATTTTGCATGTAGTTTTTAACTACCGCGCTTAAGCGCCCAATCTTTGCGCTTAAGCGCTAGTGCACATTTTTCCACCAGTCAACTTAACGTCTAAATTCTCATTTTAACATTTCTAGGTTACTAATTAAAGTTTAAAATTAATACAAACATATAATAGCTCAAAAATACTAGCCCAATTTTTCTTAATCACACACGAACGACAATTAAAGCAAAACACACTGATAATTTTAGGTTGCCTCCCGCAAAGCGGTTGATTTTACGTCGTCAGCCCGACGTAACCAGTGCTTATTTTGGTTGACCTAACATCATTGCTTCATTAAATTTATGTTGATCCCCTATAAAATAAGGTTTCATTCTATGATCATTCACTATAAACACTTTATCAGTCTCAGGATCTTTAATATCCACAGCTCCATAAGTATAAACTTTCATCAAAACAAATGTGCCCATCCACCAGGACTTAAGTTTGCCTAGAAATAATCTTAATCTTGCATTACATAGCAAAACTTGTTGCCTCACTGAAAATTTGTAGTAAGAATTTTTTGATCATGCGAAATTTTCATCTTTTCTTTGTAAATCTTAACACTTTCATAAGATTCATTCCTTATCACTTCAAGCTCATTTAATTGCAATAATCTTTTCTCCCCAACATTTTTTAAATTATAATTAAACTCTTTAATTTCACAATATGCTTTATGCTCTAGTTATATTAGTAAGTGATAAGCTTTCCTAAATATTAGCTTATATGTAGACATTTTAATAAGAGTTCCATATGCAGTCAAGTTTGACTGACCAATCCATTTTTGTTGGATTCCAAGATTTCTCCATAATGCTTTTAATTTTTCGATTGGATAATTCAGCCAAACCACTTGTTTGAGGATGATAACCATTAACAATCCTATGGTTTATATGATATTTCCTTAATAACTTCTCCATTATGACATTTCTGAAAGGACTTCCCCCATCAGTTATGATAACTCTCGGCATCCCAAAACTATAAAATATGTTTGTTTTGAAAAATTTTGCAACACTTTGAGCATCACATCGAGGTAAAGCAACAACTTCTATCCATTTGGATACATAGTTGACTGCTAACAAAATATATCAATTCACAAAAGATTGCATAAATGCTCCTTTAAAATTTAATCCCTAAACATCAAATATTTAAACTTTTAGTATATAATTGATGGGCATCTCATTTCTTCTAGAAATATTGTCTACTCGTTGACATCTATCACAAGTTTTGATATAATTATTAACATCTCTAAAAATAATAGGCCAATAAAATCGAGATTGTAAAATTTTGTATGTTGTTTTATCAACACCAAAATGTCCCTCAAAATCAGAATTATCATTTTTGGATAATTTCATAAGTTACTTCTAATGGTACACATCTTTAAATAATCAGATCCTTTCCTTATTTATATAAAATGGGTCATCCCGAAAATAAGTCTTAGCTTCAAAAGTAAATTTCCTCTTCTGTTGGTATGTCATTCCATAAGGTATAATATCACAAACAAAAAAGTTCACAATGTCAGAATACCACGGAACACGCCACTCATTAATATTGAACATTTTTTCATCTAGAAAATGTTCATTAATTTTTTTATCAAAATAGAGTTGTTTTTCTAATTCAAGCCTGGACAAATGATCATCAATTTGATTTTCAATCCCCTTTCGATCTATTATTTCAAAATCAAATTCTTGTAAAAGAAGAATCCATCTTATAAGTCGAGGTTTAGCATCCTTCTTTTTCATTAAGTACTTACTAGAAGAATGATTTGTTTGCACTATAGAGTGAGTTCCAATTAAATATGATCTAATTTATCAAAGGCATATACAATTGCTAATAGCTCTTGCTCAGTTGTTGTATAATTAATTTGAGTTTAATTAAGAGTTTTACTAGCATAGTAAATTACTTTGAAAATTTTATCATATTTTTGTCCTAAAACAGCTCTAATAGAATAATCACTAGCATCACACATTAATTCAAAAGGTTTTTTGCCAACCTGGTGAAACTATAATTGGTGCAGTGATTCATTTTTCTTTTAATAACTCAAATGCTTTTAAGCAATCTTCATCAAAATTAAAAATTGTATCTTCCTCTAGTAAATGGCATAAAGACTTAGCAATTTTTTAGAAGTCTTTAATATAACTTTTGTAGAATCCAAGATGTCCTTACAAAACTCCTAATTTCTCTTACATTTGTTGGATAAGGTAAATTAGCTATCATTTGAATTTTAGCAGGATCTACTTTCATACTATTTTTTGATATTTTGTCCTAATACAATTCCTCCTGCTACCTTAAATTGACATTTTTTCAATTAAAAACTAAATTTTTTTCATAACAGCACTTAAGAACCTTAGATAAATGTTTCTAAACATAAGTCAAATGAAGTTCCAAAGACTGAAAAATCATCCATAAATACTTCAATCGCTTTTTCAATTAAATCACAAAAAATTGCCATCATACATCTTTAAAACGTAGTAGGGGCATTACATGAACCAACAGACATTCTTCTAAAAGCAAAAGTACCATACGGACATATAAAAGTTATTTTCTCTTGATGTTCAGGAGTTATTTGTATTTGGTGATAACTTTGTCGGTGTTATTTTGGGGTTGGATGGGAGTTGCCCGTAAGAAGCTGTCGGTCAACGGAATTGAAATTCCATCATCCGCTTCAGAAGGACGTTGAAGTATGAAATCAAACTGACCCCATATTTTTCATAGTTAAAAAAATGAAAGAGCACTGTACCTCAAGTCCTGTATCTATCCCGAAGGATAAACACAAGACTTGAGGATGAGGTTCGATCAAATTAACTAAGGAAAGTATGACGTCCGTCTGGTCTGCGAAACCTACGTATTTTTCGACAAGTTCTCCTATTTATTATAAAGGTTTAAATAGGGTTTATATTAAGCTGGGTTTGGACATGCTTCCTATAAGGGCAAGCCCCTATAGTTAATTACNCTTTTACTATTGTGCTTTTACTTCTGGTGTGTCGTTCTTATGCTCATCAAGAGCAAGATCTGTCAGATTTTTGTATTACAATGATTATGTTTGGGGATTGCCTTTGAGAATGTCACTAGGCATATGGAGAGATTAATTAAATTGTGGATGAGTATGATGATGATATAAATGAAAAATTTTATGTTCATTATCCACTCACTCAAGAAATATAATAAGACTATTATGTGTTATTAGATTACAATTTCTTTCTTTTCTACTCCTTATAGTATTAACTTTTATTACTCACATGGTGTGCTTCACATCTTCCTATTTTTACTTGTTTAATATTTATACTTGTTAATTTCACTCTTAACATTATTTTGATCAATTTGTCTCTTTATATTACAAATACTTTCATGTGGGAATGCAAAGCAACCACCTTAGAAATCGATCCAAACTAGTATTCCATACCAAAAGAAGCAAACTATTTCACGTCCTCACACACCAGCAATGTTATCACGATCAACACTCCCAACACGACATCATTGCCCACCACACTTATAGGCTCAATCAGGACTGCTACTTCTATCGAGCATGCTAGTCTTATTAGGCATGCTTCTCTCATTCATTCATTCCCCAGTACATTGTCACTGCAGTCCACTTCTTAGCTTGACCCCTTCGCTTCTGTCCCATCCAGATAAAACACCATCAGACACTTACATAGAGCCTCATAATAATTTGTACAGGTTATTTCTATCATATAACTAGTATTTGTATTTCAAATTATTTCCATCAAGGAAACCCAATTTTTGAATCATGTTGATCATGAGAAGGAGATTTAATACTTTGTATATTTCGTGGAGGAAGATTCTGATTGAGATGTGGGATGTGATTTAAGAAATTTGACATAAATTCAATTGATTTTTAATTTTAATTATAATTTTAAATTATTCTTTATATTAATGAACATTACTTTACATTTATTTTGCCGAGGTTCTTTTAGTGGGAAGCTGAGCATCATCAATAGATCCGACAATACTTTGAGAGAAGGAAGAAGCAACCACTGCCTGAGAGACATTTTTATTTATATTCGCAAGAAAATGAATGGCCTATATGGATACGTGAGGATGTCTGAGCGAATTTTTAGAGGTTATGGGTCACTCTAGAGCATGGGTGCAGGGTTGCATATTAGAGTTGGAGTCCCATACACCGAGTACCAGAGAAAATTGGTAAGAATCAATCAACACTCAACAATTCATTTATGTAATTTTTTTATATACTTATTCTTTTTACATGTTAATAGTGATAAGAGCATGGACAAAATCCACCCTGTCGAGTTGCATGTCAGAACGAATCGATGCTCAAAGACTCTGTAGTGAATTGATGATAGATCTCTATAGATTCATGTAAAGAAAATAATATTTTTAATTTTCTTTTAACTTATAGTTTTATGTTATTTGTTAATTATCATTTGATTTGATTTATGCATGAGAACTACGAGCGCGTAAGGGAGACTCCGTGTCAGGCCCTACAAGTCTTCGCAATAGCAGTTTCTGGTCACTGTTTGACCACTCAGACTTTGAGATATGGAGGACAACTACTGAAAAAGAAGGTGAGAGACTTTAGCTTGGGTGCTTAGGGATTTATCTACTAGGCTGAGCACTCCCTTTTAGCTCATAGTTAAAGGTCAACATCATCAGTTAATGAAAAAAGTTATCAGTCGTGTGGTCTCATTCATTGAGGAGCTATAGACGAAATTCAAGGCTGAGTTGCATGCTAGAGATGTTCAAGTGTGAGAGGCTCGAGGACACCATTGCGCAACTAAAGTGTGATGTATATCACCGCAACAAACGACCTCTAAGTGATAGGAGGACAATGATGAGGATACACCATAGGATTTTTATGTATTATGTATTTCTTTTATGCTAAGATGTGAAATTGCATATATTTTTTTTTTCATATAATATTTTAGGTCTTTATATATTGGATGGTTAATTAGATTTTTTGTTATCTATATGATGATTTTAATCATTGTTAATGTCGATCGTTCAATATGTTGTGAGACATGGTGGAAATTATCATTGACTGTGATGTTCTTTTCTTGCAGGTGTAAAAATTTTGATTGCATTTTGATCTTCTTTATATTTTTAATACATATTTACAGCTAATCAAATCAGTTCTGACTACACTAATCCACCACAATATTAGACGAAATATGGCTGAAATATTAGCCGTCAATTCTGACGCCAATTACTGGAAAAATAAATCTGCCGCAAATTCAGATGTTACCTATGGTTTATTATTTCTCTCAGAAATCATTCTACGACTTAATATGCCGATGCAAATCAACTGCTAAAAGTAGGGGTGAAAAATTTTCACCTCAAAGCTATTTACGACAAGTATTAGAATCAGATTAATTTTAGAAAATCTGCAGTCGGTAATCGCTGTTATTTGTTGAATATGCTGCTATTATTGGCTGATATTCTAGCTGATAATAGCATTTTTTCCTGTAGTTGCTACTTATCTAGAACAAGCATTTATAATAATCTCTTTTTGTCACTTAAGAAAAATAGCAAATCAAATAATTTAGCTATTATTCAACATGAACTATTCAGATTGGATAAAAAAAAAAGTATAACAATTGTTTGACCTCAAACATTCCTACTAAATCCTCACACGCCACCCTTTAATAACTCATATCTAACTTCCATCAGCCACCAACATCTAGCACTTACCCTCGGGTATTTGCTCTTCAACAAAACCAACCTCCCACTAGCACCTAAAGATAACTCAGATACTCCAAGTATCCTATCATCTACTGTTCATTTCTATATTGCATTAAATTCTCCTTCAATTATCGAAAATGACATTATTTATAATATTAAAGGTTTCATGGTGAATTTATTTCAACTAGGTCCCATAATTTCTCCATCTTCCTAATTTTCAAATAAAAGATACTCTCTAAGAGTTTCTCTCAACTTTATTCATGTGATCCGGATTTTTGTTCAACACTAGAAAGATAAACCCTCTCCACCCCCATAAACATGTAATATGCAACAAATGGAGAAAATATTTCCTTCAATAATTTCAAATATAAAAAATCTTACACTGGACATTTTCTGACCACTAAAATTAATCTTTTCAAACCATGAGACCTTCAAATATTTGCATATGTTATTTTTATGTAAATATTATAACATGTATTCACGACCTTCGCGAGCAAGGCTGCAGTATAGTTTCATTTTTACAAATTTGTGTCGTAAAATATTATCAAAAATCAAATTACTCAAATTTCTGTAACTTTTTATGTAGGAATAGCTTTAAGGAATGCCAAAATCAACTCAGTATAACTTGAACATCCATTGAATATAACTTATTATGCTTAACTAAATTTTATCTTAATAATTATGTATGATAACTACTTTTCTTGATATATTTCACTGGACAAAAAAAAGGGGTCTACATGATCTTGATTTCGTGCCGAACTTAAAAATAAATGCAGTGGTGGGTGGCCAAATCGTTCAAAGGTCTTTAATTCGGGTCTCGAAATGAAGCAATTCGTCAGGTGGCGGGGGACCGCCAATCTCATCGAAAACAAGCCCCCGATTTTGATAGCTCACAGTTGATTTGCCAACACAGAAATATTCCATCAATCACATTAGAGAGGCAATCAGTTCAAATAAAAATAAAAATCGAAGGGGACGCTGTCATGTGAGCACCTTGGCGTCCCTTGCGCTTCTGCCCTTCGCGTCTCCAAGTGTTGTCCCAGAGGTGGGCCTCAAATCGACCCGTCCACCTGTGCCTGCATTGCACCACACGTGTGACACACCAACGCTTCGCTTAAAACATTCTAGAAGATATACAGTGCGTACTATTTTATTTAGTCCAGGGAAAAAAAGATGGCCTTGCTGAATCTATAGATCACTTGAGCTTACCTTCGATGTAAAATTGAATAAAAATTGAGTAGATTATCCAATAAATTAACAATTTCACTCATGCACGCTGTTTTTTCATGACATTTAAAAAAAAATTTATTTCAACTGCATGCAGCATTTTTCAGATTTGGTAAAACAATTGCGACCTCTGCATGCATGTCAATTAAAAATCACAACTGTAGCTTACCGGGTAACGCCGCGGTAAACTGACGTTCTCTGGGAAGAAACCAAAGACCCAACCGGCAGCTTCATGGAATCAACAGCTTCAGGCCGCTGCTGCAGTTGCGATAAAGCGAGGTCGGGATCGGCGGAATGATCGGCAAGACGGAGAAAATTGTTCCCCGTGGCTGACGAGGAGTCCTCAGGAGGAACACCAAAGCTGACCGATATGGGAACATCTGTGATGGACGAGGAGAACTCCACCGCATCATCTACGGATAAATCGGAAACTAGAGGCAACGAATGGTGGCCGCCGAGTAAATCCTCCAGCTTCACTGCCCTGGGCTCAGAAGTTAGGTGGCGAAGCTCACCGTCCCCGTCGAAGTAAGAGGGGTCTGGAATGAGCATTTCGACCAAAGGTGAAGGGAAGGAGAGCCAATTCCTCGTTGGCGTCATATGCTGTCAAAGATTGCTTCAAGAAGAAAGATATAACCAATGAGGGCTTTATGGCTTCTGGATTCTGAAGTATAATGAGATGATTAGGACTTCAGTAAGGAGAAAATGAAGATTTTCATACAATTTTTGATTTCCGACCATCGGCCAGCTTTTGGTGGCCAGTGGGAAAAAATATATAAAAACACTTGGGGGTCTTGTCGCGCGCGGCGACAGGAGAGAGAGACAGAGACTTTGAAGGACTTATGATGTAACGGAGAGAGAAAGTGGATTTTTAATGCATCATGCCTCTCGAAGGAAAACGGAAGCGAGCGAAGGAGCGGGGGGAGATACAAAAATACGATTAAATTTTACCATGACAGTAGCACGACGTTTTGGCATACATATGCAGTTCGTCTTACGTGGTTTCATGTAATAATGAGAAATGTACGAAATTATAGCATTTATTTTAAAGGGATTGGAAACATTTTATGCAGCTATTTAAAAGATAATTATTTCATATTCTATTATCAATTAAGTGTGTGTTTAGGGCAGCTGTAAATTATTTATAAGCAGATCATCCTGATATTATTAGGATAAGCTGACTTGTTGTTTAGGGGAACTTATACAGAATAACTTATTGACAGTTGTTGCTGGATAAATGATCATTTTGCCTCAGTTATTGTTCCTATGTTATATGTCTTATATTGTCCACAATAACTGGAAGTAGAGCAGTAGTTGGCATAATTGTTAACACTATATTTGGTTAATGCAGAAAAAGATATGTTGCGCTTGTTAATATGTAAATATACATTTTTTTCTAATAATTTCAGTTTCATTTGCTATTTCTCCTACAAGAGTTTTCCTGGAGCGACAAAAATTGGAAATCACGTGAAAACAGGATTATACATTGGGGTCGTGAGATCGAGTAAACGTATTTAGGGGTGGATCAAAATGGCAACACCAGAAACACTTAACATCTAGAGGGCTCGAATGAGCTGAAGCAAATAATAAAAAAAAAAATGATGGTACAAATGCTTACAGTGGGCGGGCTTGGAGAGCTTCGATCCCATCTTCTCCCTGGAGCCTTTCTGTCTTCCTCTTGGAGCGAGGTTTTGGATGCGGTTCGAGGTTTTGGAGAGCTTCAAGCCCTCTTACTCTCCTCTTGGAGGGCGACCGGGATGGATTTGGAGAAAACTCACGAGAGAAGGGGAGGAGATCGGGACAGGACGGGATCGGGGTTGAGGGTTTAAGGGTAATAATCTAGAACGATAAGCGGAAAGCGGGATCCCTCTTGCAGCCAAAATTAATGAAAATTTTCAAAGGAGCGGCGTCGAGCGATTTTCTGCCGCCATTCATACTCGCGAAACAAACACTCCTTCGTTTTAAAAACTCCAACCGCACTAGTAAGCTGCCCCAAACGGGCCCTAAATGAGCAATTGGTCTTGCACTAACCTTTAGAGGCTGTTGCATTATATTTGTAAGCTAAAAAATTATATGCACATATTTCGAGGTAATTTAACTCTCTAAATAAAAATCATAATCAATGAAATGATGCCAAAAATTGATTATGTTTATAAAAAAAACATAAATACATGTAATTCTCCTATTAAAGCGGAAACTATCAAAATGCATCATAAATACCTATAACTTTCATGTTAAAGTAGGATATTAATAAAAAAATAATAATAACATGTTACTCTTCCATTAAAGTCGGAACAAATATGTAATTTCAGACTTGGTCTATCTTTCTTCTATAAATTGGGAGTCCATAGTATGTAAGAAACGAGACTTTTTTCTCTTGAATTTTGTTATGTAAGAAGAACTATCTCCCCTTCTCAATATAACCAAAATTATTTATATTTAAAATATGTCAAAGAGCTCGAGAACATTCCAATTTGCCCCGACTTGGCAAGTATGCGTGTTATTTTTATTTCTTCTTCTTTCTCTGTATTTTTCTCTCTCCCGCAAGGTTTCTACCGCTTTGATTCTTAAGCATGACTCACAAGACAATTTTGGATTCAACATCTTAAAATGTGTAATGAGCGTGGAGCATGCTGACAATAAGAAGGAAAACAATACCAATGAAGAGTAATACATCTCAGAGATACTAAAGGAACACATTAACGAGTTCATGTAACAACAGATCTTGAGCCAAAAACATCGTTTATGTCATATTCGTAGAAGTTTTGGCTAGAAGGCGAGCACCACAAAATAGATGAGTTGCTCCTAAAGGTCAAAACAAGCTATCGACCAAAAATGCATGTCGCTTAGTCAATTCTAAGTGGCTCACACCGGATCCAACAATTAAATGAAGAGTTACTTTACAACTTATCTTTTACTATGACACAAAATTTTCTAACATTGTCCCAAGTTCAACTGGCATTTGGAAAACTCAGTTTCGAGTAAGCACACAAGAAGTTAATAAATAAAAGACTTTCCTTTGAGGTGAACAAACAAAAAACTTCCTTTCGGGGAAAGCAAACAAATAACTCTCCTCCAGAGCGAGCAAAAAAATAAATAAATAAATAAAATCTCCTCCGGTGCGAAACAAATCACTCTTATATATGGTGATAAAAAAAAATCTCATTCGAGGCGAGCAAACAGAAGACTCTCATCAAGGGTGGGAAAACAAAAAACTCCTCTCTGGGATGAGCAAAAGAAAACTACTATTTGGGGGCAACAAAAAATAAACCTCCAAGATGAGCAAACAAAAGACTCACTTTTAGAGCAAGCAAACAAAGGCTTCCCTTCCTCTCCAAGGTGTCAAACAAAAGACTCACATCCGATGTGAGCAAACAAAAATTTTCCCTATGGAGCGAGCAAAAAAAGTCCCCTCTAGGGTAAGCAAACAAAAGAGTGTGAGGAAACAAAAGACTCCCTTCCGAGGGAACGAAAAACTCTGACACCAGCAAGAAATCAACGATGTGTCATAGTAAATAAGATTTGCAAAGACTAAGACTGGAGTTGGATGAGATCACGACCGATGATTTCCCAAAAGCTGGGTCTCCAGTCAACACAGACAACCAAATCAACTCAAGTGAATATCTCAACACAAGACGACCAAAGATTTGATTCAAAGAAAAATGCTCTGAGCCATTGATATAGCACAAATGATGCTAAAATGGAGTGCATAGAATTCTTAAACATGAAGTATCATTGATGATTCATGAAAACATATTTTTTGCTTTAAAAATTTTCTTGTCATTATCGTAGTTGTCATTATCAAGTAGTAAAAAAATGGAGTAAATAATATGTACACAAAAAAAAGTTTGTACGAATCTCAAGATAATCAATAGTCAAGATAAAAAAGAGATGACAACATTGTTCTAAAACTTGGTTATGACTATAAACAGATACCATAAAAACATGTAACTCTTCTATTAAAGCGGAGAATATAAAAAATGTACCATAAAAACTTGTAATACCTCTATTAAAGTGGAGCATTAAAGAAACAAAATAATAACCAGTAACGTCGAATTTAAAGTAAGGACAAATATGTAAATTTAGACTTGCTTCATCTTTCTCTTATAAATAGGGAGCCTATAGCATGTAAAAGGGGCGCTCTTCTCTCATTACTTTTCTCATGTAGGGAGAAATCTCTCCCATTTTCAATGCAAGTATATTTTTTATCTATAAAAGGGGTCAAAGAGCCTGAAAACATCCTAGTTTGACCCTAAGGGGCATATCTATGCGTGTTATTTTAATTTTTTTTCCCTTCTATGTCTTTTTCTTTACCTCTCTGATCCTTGGGCATGACTCAAAGGATAAATTTGGATTCAAAGTTATTAAAGAGATTTGACATATTTATCTACAAACAANCTTTCTTTACCTCTCTGATCGTTGGGCATGACTCAAAGGATAAATTTGGATTCAAAGTTATTAAAGAGATTTGACATATTTATCTACAAACAAAGGTGAAATAGAAATATTACGTTTTTTTAGAAAAATATATTTTAAAATTTTATTTATACAAAATGATCTCTAATAAAAAATAATCTCTTATATTCAATAAATAGTTAGATTGATTCAAATTGTTTTAAACCTCGTACAAACCTAGCTTCTAATATGGCTAGAAATTGCATTTTTATCTTTTGAATTAATCGTAACAACTCCCTAGATTTACTTAAACCTAGCTATTCAAATTGTTTTAAAAACTTACTATTCATATGCCATCGTTGTTATTAATGGATTCCTACAATGAGCTCCCATCAAATAGCAAACGTCTTCCAAGGTTGTTGATTACGTTGATGACTTTCACTGATGAACTTTTGTTGTGAATCCCTTACCTTCTTTAGATGCTTCTATTCCAATAGCAGGCATTGCCTAACAAGCTCCTGCTTATGATGCATCGACACTTCACTACAAATAGTTGTATAATATCTAACATGTGTTAGAAATGGACATGGGATATGCGTCAAACACGTGTTATACCCCACTTTTTATGCGTCTAATTTAAAAAAATAAAATAAAAAGTGTGGATATTTGTCAAGATATATAATAGAATGCCATAAGGATTTAGAATATTTACAATGGTCAGATGTCAACGGTAAATATTAAAAAAATTGCCAGTTAATAAAAATCTGATGGTTTTTCAATAATTTTTAGAGCCTTAGCTAGTCTGCTTGTCAGTAATATCATTACCTAACTTTATGCTCGTGGAATAACCATCAATAAATCATCAACTAACCATACGATATATAAACAGTACTTGTAGGCCATTAGTTAACGTCAACGATATACCTGTTGGTTATACGTTGGTTGAATAAGGTAATAAAATGACGGTCAGAGGCAGACGGTTAATGCCAAAATATTGTATTTTAGCTGTCAGTCTATTAACTGATGGTCTATAACCATTGGATCACACAAAACAGAGCAAAAAACTGTCAAATGACCATACAAAAGCCGTAAAAAAATAGTATCTTATAAAAAATAGAGTCTTCATTCCTTTATAATTTTCACACAAGCAATTGTAACATAAAAACGAATCTAATTCTATATCACAAAATTTAATTTACCAATCTAAGCAATTATTAAACTAAGATCATATGAAACGAAAAAATTAAACACAAAATTAAACCCAATTCACTAAAAACATGATTAAATTATATGTACATTAATTAACTTGTTCGGGATATTTTAAAAATAAATATAAAAAAATTATCATAATTCTACTTCGTAACCTCATCCTCCTTATCCTTAGGATCCTCCTTTGCAGTCTTTTTTTCTTTTATGTCCTTCCCGACACCGTAACACATCCAATTTCGTTTTCATTTTGTTATTCACTTTGACTTCATGATCTAAGCTACTTGGGCAACAATTCAGATCTCAATGTCTGTAGTGAATACGACAACCTGCTTACAAATCTCTTCTTTTTTTGCAATATAAGTAGATGCGATGAATGTAATAAGTTTGTGCCTGAGAACCCAATCCATAAACTCTTTCTTCCCTACTTCTTGCCTTTAGTAGCCTCTCTCTACAACTTATACTTGGATGGATCTTGACTTGGGATCATAAGTCCTTTTGAGCGCTTGGTCTGACTCTTCTTCAGCTGTTGGAAGGTTTCCTACAAAAATAATTGTAATAAAATTTAGTGTCTAAATTAAATTCAATAATTTTCTGAATTGTATAACAATAATTGTGACTTACATGACCTGAGATTTTCTGTCAACCCATGTGTGAGTTGATTGCTACTTATGGGTACTTACATGTAACTTAGTAGTAGTGGGTTCTCACACCAACTCTAAAGTCTATCAAGGTGAGATAATTTTTTTGTAAATATTTATGTTACAATAACTTTTAAAGCACAAATTAACTGTTACAAGATTTCTCTTATAGGTATGTGAAAGCACCCCACCAGTATGCATGAACGCGCCCATACCTCCACAGCTATAACCCTTATTAATTGTATCCTACTAACTCCTCCTCTAGTAGTCTAAAGCAACACAATCCTTGAGTAGTGTCATTGAATACATCCTTTCATAGCCACAAAAGGCACTAAAACATCTTCCACATCTCCCTTGCAAAGATGGCAAGCCCTTTTTGCTTGAATCATCTCCCTCCTAATGTGTGTGTCATGCTCAGGCACAAGGAGAGCTACTTATGTAAAACAAATTTAAATATGTTATATGTATGTATGTAGGAGACTTCTGAAGTGAATGACTGTCGGCATCATTTCTGGTTGATTTGTGGGGTTGCCCGTAAGAAGCTGTCGGAATTGAAATCCCTTCGCCCGCTTCGGAAGGACGTTGNAAAGCGAGAATGTCGGCTTGAGTAACTCAAACATTGGTGAGAATCCAATGCCCCAAAAACCTAAGGGTTCCTCTGCAAGGTTCATTCACGGAGGGTGAGTCAGGGCCTAAGATCAGGCCGAAAGGCATAGTCGATGGACAACAGATGAATATTCCTGTACTACCCCTTGTTGGTCTGTCGGTGATTATTTAGGGTTGGTTTGTGGGGTTGCCCGTAAGAAGCTGTCGATCACTGGAATCGAAATCCCGTCGCCCACTTCGGAAGGACGTTGAAGTATGAAATCGAACTAACCCCATATTATTCATAGTTTAAAATGAAAGAGCATTGTACCTCAAATCTTGTATCTATCCGGAAGGATAAACACAAGAATTAAGGATGAGGCTCAATCAAATAAACTAAGGAAAGTATAACGTTCGTTTGGTCTGCGAAACCTTTGTATTTGCCGACAAGTTCCCCTATTTAATATAAAGAATTAAATAGGNTGACATATTACCCATGTGTGAAGATAATATTTCTTGATTTTTATGGAGAGAAAAGCTTGTCCCTAACGGAGTTGCCAGAAGTTGTCGGCGTTATTTTGGGGTTGGAGGGAAGTTGCCCGTAAGAAGCTATTGGTTGCCGGGATTGAAATCCCGTCTCCCACTTCGGAAGGACGTTGAAGTATGAAATCAAAATGACCCCATATTTTTCATAGTTTAAAAATAAAACAGCACTGTACCTCAAACCCTGTATCTATCCCGAAGGATAAACACAGGACTTGAGGATGAGGCTCGATCAAATAAACTAAGGAAAGTACGATGTCCGTTTGGTCTGTGAAACCTTTTTATTTGCTGACAAGTTCCTCTACTTAATATAAAGGATTAAATATGGTTTATATTACGTTGGGTTCGGACATGCTTCCTATAAGGGCAAGCCCCTATAGTTAATTACATCTTAAATGACCAAAGCCACCNTCTTTGATGGGCGTAGAATTGGAGGGGTGATAGACTAAAATAACTAATTTGGTCCAGTTGCTTGGAAACTAAAGCAAGAATGTTAGCCCATAGGTGAGGTAGAAGTGGAACCTCTGGAGTGGTAGCTAGCATCCTCTCAACGTAACCACGAATTTAGGGACTACACTCTATATTAGTCAATATTTTTTATGCACTCTCAAAGGGTAAAGAGTAGGATTGCTCCTATTTGGCACATATAGTATTTAATGTATCTCATTCATGTACAATATCCAATTCACTACATAAGAATAATACCTTTTAACATCTCAAAATTCTCCAAACAAATTCATCCAGAAAGAGTTGTCTTTAAAATTAATATTTTCATTTAGGAGAGTTGTTTGCTATTTTAAACTTAAGACTTACCTTTAGGAGTACTTGTTAGAAAAACCACTTAAATTGACCTTCCAAACTAAGGACTGATAGTAGTAAACTAGAATTAGCTTAAGGGATTTCTTACATCGCTTCTCTGTGCGATATATACTGGGGTTTTTAAGGAGAACCTTATATTACTTGAAGTGATACGTGCACTTGCATAGAACCACTAGTGTGTGAAATATTTTATATATTTTATAACATACAATATTTAATGTATCCCACTCTTATACATTATCCAATTCACTACATAAGAATAATACTTTTTAACATCTCAAAATTCTCCAAACCAATTCATCTAGAAAGAGTTATCTTTAAAATTAATATTTTCATTTAAGAGTAGTTGTTTGCTATTTTAAACTTAAGACTTACCTTTAGGAGTACTTGTTAGAAAAACCACTTAAATCAACCTTCCAAACTAAGCACTGATAGTAGTATACTAGAATTAGCCTAAGGGATTTCTTACCTTGCTTCTCTGTGGGATATAGTTGTGTAAAAATTATATAGTTGACTCTGCTATGCAATGGTGCCAAAATCTTGATGCAATATTTTATGAATAAGAAATCTAAGCAATTAATATTGGGATTCTACTCAAGTATACTGTCGGCGCTATTTTTGGTTGGACTTGCCCTTAAGAAGCTGTCGGTCACCGGAATCAAAATCTCGTCGCCCGCTTCGGAAGAACATTTTAATTTACATATATATTTAGTTTTAGAAAAATATGAAATCAAACTGACCCCATATTTTTCATAGTTTAACACTGTTTAGAAAAATATGAAATCAAACTGACCCCATATTTTTTATAGTTTAAATGAAAGAGCACTAATGTATCTATCCCAAAGGATAAACACAAGACTTGAGGATGAGGCTCGATAAAATAAACTAAGGAATATTTATCCAGAAGGATAAACACAAGACTTGAGGAGGAGGCTCGATCAAATAAACTAATGAATATATATGACATCTTTTTAGTCTGCGAAACATCTGTATTTGCCGATAAGTTTCCCTATTTAATATAAAGAATTAAATAGGGTTTATATTAAGATGGGTTCGGACATGCTTCCTATAAGGGCAAGNTTGTCGGTGTTATTTTGGGGTTGGAGGGGAGTTACCCATAAGAAGCTGTTGGTCACCGGAATCGAAATCTCGTCACTCGCTTCGGAAGGACGTTGAAGTGTGAAATCAAACTGACCCCATATTTTTCATAGTTTAAAATGAAAGAGCAAATAAACTGACCCCATATTTTTAATAGTTTAAATCAAACTGACCCGATGTGTGAAATCAAACTGACCCCATGTACCTCAAATCCTGTATCTATCCTAAAGGATAAACTCAAGACTTGAGGATGATGCTCGATCAAATAAACTAAGGAAAGTATGACGTTCGTTTGGTCTGCNGCCACCTATAAAAACTCTCGATAGAAATCAATAAAAATTATCTTCAAGGAATTTCAAAGGGTAAAACTCTTCAACGAAATCGGACATAGAGGTGTGAAAGGGGATTAGTTCAAATTTGGAACATTTTNTTAAGAAAATGCTCTATAAAAATCAGGAAATATTATCATTAAAGAGTTCCAACGAATAGGACTTTTCAATGAGATCGGACATAGAGGTGTGAAAGGGGATTGGTTCAAATTTGGAACANTTTTATTGTATAATCCAAAAGATGAATAAGTAGGTGATGTCATTGATCCAGAGGAGAACCCCGGTGACTTCCCAAGCTATCCTAACGTTTGGCTTCAGTTTTGAGGAGAAAAATTTAANTAAGAAATATTATCTTCATAGAATTCCAAATGGTAGGACTCTTCAACGAAATTGGATGCAGAGGTGTGAAAGGGGATTGGTTCAAATTTGGAACATTTTATATTAGAGTCCAAAAGAGGAAGAACTAGGGGATGACAGAGATCCAAAGGAGAACCCTAGTGACTTCCCAAGCTATCCTAAAGTTTGGCTTCAGCTTTGAGGATAAATATTTAGGTGTTCCATCCTGCCAATTTTATTAGTTAAGGCTTACATTCGTGTGAAACGATNTTTTATCGTAGAATCCAAAGGAGGAAGAACCAGGGGATGTCATGAATCCAGAGGAGAACCCCAGTGACTTCCCAAGCTATCATAATGTTTGGCCTCATTTTTTAGGAGAAATATTTAAGTGTTTCATCCTGCCAATTTTATTAGTTAGGGCTTACATTTGTGTGAAACGATCACANTAAATGATAACCTCAGAATCCTAAGACGAGTTAGGGCTTATATTGTATAACAGGGCTATACAAAGGCATAAAGATAAGGTGAGAATTTACGTTGCATAAGCAAGCAACCTCAAAGTCCTATGGCTTTATTGTTTTTATCTAAGGAAGGAAGATTAGGTTATTTGTGGAAGACATGTTTTGCTGTTGAAGATGGTTGTGTTACCCACCTGTTGACCTCACTTTTGGTTGAGGTCTAGAAACTTCTTTAGTAGCCTAAGTCTAGCCATAGGACTTCCCTATTGACTAGTCTTAGAAAGTTATAAAAGGTACCCCCACCATTAGAAATTCAAAACTCTTCTTTTACTCAACTTGAAATTCCACATAATGATCTTANGGATAAGGTGAGGATTTACCTTGCATAAGCAAGCAACCTCTAAGTCCTATGGCTTTGTTGTTTATATCTAAGGAAGGAATATTGGTTTAGCTAGGGAAGACAGTTTTGCTGTTAAAGATGGTCGTCTGCCCACCGTGCTAGCTTCAAGCTCCCTGCTGCAACGAGTTTGAGTTTTCTAATGTGTCAAGTTATAATGTNAAGTTAGGGATTATATTATATAGCAGAGTTATACAAAGGCCTAAAAATAAGGTGAGGATTTTTGTTGCATAAGCAAGCAACCTTGAAGTCATATGCCTTTGTTGTTTAAGTCTAAGGAAGGAAGATTGGTTTAGCTGGGGAAGACAGGTTTTGCTGTTACCGTGCTGCCCACCATGCTAGCTCCAAGCTCCTTCCGCGACGAGTTTGAGTTATCTATTGTGTCCGTGTATAAGGAAGGAAGATTGGTTTAGCTGGGGAAGACATGTTTTGCTGTTGAAGATGGCCGTGCTGCTAAGGAAGATTGGTTTAGCTGGGGAAGACAGGTTTTGCTGTTGAAGATGGCCGTGCTGCCCACGAATGAAGATTGGTTTAGCTGGTGAAGATAGGTTTTGCTGTTGAAGATGGTCGTGCTGCCCACCAAAATTGGTTTAGCTGGTGAAGATAGGTTTTGCTGTTGAAGATGGTCGTGCTGCCCACCAAGCTATCCAAGCTCCTTGTTGTGACGAGTTTCAGTTTTCTAGTGTGTCAAGTTATAATTTCAAAGTAGGTGGCTCTATGGTTTAAGTTCTTTAAATTTTTTGAGTCCATATTAAAGTTGATTTGAGCGATGCCGGTTCGAATCCTACGGTTCCCCTGTTCTGACACCACTATTTTCTATTGGATTCACTTATTCCAAATGAACTTACTAAACTCAAATTAATGAGTTCCATAATTTCATTTAAACTATGGGAAGCCTCATTAGCAAGCATAGGTTAACTTCTTTGAGGGATTCCCGATTATCCGATAGAGACATCTTAATTTAGTTGAAGTTGTAGTTTTGTGTGATGTTTGTGATTAAATTTTGAATTGTTTTATATTTTGAATGTTGTGGGGGTGAATTTTATCTTGGTTGATTTTAGTTTTAGTCGATCATCAAATAGAGACATCTTAATTAAGTTAAAGTTGTGGTTTTATATGATGTTTGTGATTAAATTTTGTTTTTAATGTTGTGGCGGTGAGTTTTGTTATGGTTGATTTTAATTTTGGTTTCGGGTTATGGTTATGGTTAACATGCAAGATTATATAGGTAAATGCAAGCGTGAAACATGTAAAGAAGAGGTAGAAGAAAGACAGTACTATAAACTGTAAAAGCGTACCTGAGGAGTCTTCTCGTTCCACCACCTGAAACTTAAAAATAAATGTGTGTGCATTTATGAAGAGTAGGAAAAGTAGAGTTCTGATAATTTTCCTAACCCTATGTCATATTTTGGCAGGTCCTTAGAAGTTTAAGTAANAATTTTTCAATGACTCTCTGAAAAGGTAAATCCTAAAAAAGTAGCTACTATCCACAATTCTGATGCAATATCAATGTTAGCTTTACAGATTGCTAAAATATCAAAGATATTAGATTATTATGGAATGAATTATTCTCCAACACCTACTATGATGGAAGAGAATTCATCTGTTTAGATCATTATGGGATGAATTATTCTCCAACGCTTCCTATGATGGAAGAGAATTCATCTGGGCAATTTGTGGATGTTCAACTTTCATATGAGACTTTAAATGCTATTAATAGACCTAACAACCCCATATTCGAACTATTATAACCCAGGTTGGAAGAATCATCCCCAACTCCTATGATGGAAGAAAATTCATCTGGGCAATTTGTGGATGTTCAACCTTCATATGAATTTAAATGCTATTAATAGACCTAACAACCCCATATTCGAACTATTATAACCCAGGTTGGAAGAATCATCCGTGTGAGACTTTAAATGTGATTAACAATAGACCCAACAATCCTTATTCAAACTATTATAACCCAGAAAGAATCATCCTAATTTTAATTGGAATAACAATTCTTCTACAAATCAACAATGGGCGAACAACCCGGTGAACCCATTGGGAAATTCATCCAACCAAGCAAATTTTAATTATAGACCTTCTTATCCTAGTACCACTCAATTTAAGGAAAAGAAGTTGTCTATGAAAGAGATGATACTAAACATGGGTCAACAATTGCAGATTCAAGGAAATCAATTACAAATTCAGGGAAACCAGTTATAAAATCAAGGAACTGCTATCAAGAATATTGAAAACCAATTGGGGCATATCGTTACTGTGCTTAGTAACCGAACATTGGGAACTTTTCCTAATACTGTGGAACCAAATCCTAAAGATCAAGGAAAAGAACAGATAAAAGAGATACAATTACAAAGTGGAAAAGAATTGGAAACAAGAGTGCAGAAAGAAATAAAAACTGAAAAAGAAAAAGTGGATACAGAGAAAGGAAAGGATCATGAATACCCAGATTTAGAATATCCGCTTACACCAATGAAAATTACTGTGGAGAGACCTCCACCACCGTTTCCTCAAAGATTGAAGCAACACAAAAAGGATAAACAATTCTCCAAATTTTTAGAAATTTTTAAGAAATTAACGGTAAATATTCCCTTTGTAAAAGCTTTAGAGCAAATGTTCAATTATGTGAAATTTATGAAAGATATGTTTTACAAAAAAATTGAAGTTCATTGATAATGAGAGTGTTGCACTTAGCGAAGAGTGTAATGCAATTATTTAGAAAAAGCTTCCTAAGAAATTAAAAGATCCAGGTAGTTTCAATATACCGTGTGCTATCGGTGAAAAATTTTATGGAAGAGCTTTATGTGATTTGGGAACCAGCATTAATCTTATGCCTCTATCAATTTTCAAAAGATTAGGATTAGGAGAAGTGTCACTTACTTCTGTAACTCTTCAGTAAGCGGATCGTTTAGTTACTAATCCTAAGTGAGTTATAAAAGATGTGTTAGTAAAAGTTGATAAATTTATCTTTCCTGTGGATTTTATTGTTTTATATATGGAGGAAGATAAAGAAATACCTATGATTTTAGGGAGATCTTTTTTAGCTACTGGAAAAGCTATGATAGATGCTCAAAAGGGAGAATTAACTATTAGAGTTAAAGATAAAAAAGTGACTTTTAACATTGTGAAATCTATGAAATACCATGTTGTTGAAAGAGATAATAAATGTTTTCGCATGAAAATTAGTGAACATCTATTGCACGAACATTTTAAAGAATATTTTGAAGAGAAAAAATATTTTGAAGACAAAAATGAAGTTGTTTCGAACGAAATAGAAAATGAAGAATTAAATTATATTCAGGAAAGATTTGAGATGCTGGATATTATAGGAAATGCTGATAAGAATCTTGTTCCGTCAATTATAAAACCACATGAACTTGAGTTGAAAATATTACCTAACCACTTAAAGTATTTGTTTTTGGGAAACTCATCTACATTACCTGTTATTATATCTTCAGAGTTGAATGATTTGCAAGAGCAAAGACTTTTGGATACATTAAAAAAATATAAGAAAGTTTTTTGTTGGACCTTAGCTGATATTAAAGAAACCAGTCCCTCGATCTGTATGCACAGAATTATATTAGATGAACAATATAAACCAAGAGTTGATCCAGTCATTCGATCTGTATGCACAAAATTATATTAGATGAACAATATAAACCAAGAGTTGATCCACAAAGATCTGTATGCATAGAATTATACTGGATGAACAATATAAACCAAGAGTTGATCCACAAAGGAGATTAAACCTAATGATGAAAGTAGTCAAGAAGGAAATTTTGAAATGGTTGGACACTGGAATTATATATCTTATTTCAGACAGTGGTGGGTAAGTCCAATTCATTGTGTTCCTAAAAAAGGAGGAATGACTGTTGAAACAAAAGAAAATAATTGGGTAAGTCCAATTCACTTTGTTCCTGAGAAAGGAGGAGTGATTGTTGAAGCGAAAGAGAATAATAGATTAATACCTATCAGACAAGTTACTGGGTGGCGTATTTCCATTGATTATAGAAAATTAAACACTGCCTCTAGGAAAGATCACTTCCTTTTACCATTTTTAGAGTAAATAGTGGATTGACTTGTTGCGCACAGATATTTTCGTTTTTTAGATATCGGCTACCATCAAATTCATATTGCTCCTGAGAATTAACAAAAGACAACATTTACTAGTCCTTTTGAAACTTTTGCTTTTCGAAGAATGTCTTTTGGATTATGTAATGCACCTACAACATTCCAGATATGTATGATGTCT
Organism: Phalaenopsis hybrid cultivar; assembly: GCA_002079205.1. NCBI lineage: Eukaryota > Viridiplantae > Streptophyta > Magnoliopsida > Asparagales > Orchidaceae > Phalaenopsis > Phalaenopsis hybrid cultivar. The sequence goes on from JXCR01134638.1 coordinate 182,072, forward strand.
ATATTTAATAAGTTAACTGATGGATTAGAAGTGTTTATGGATGATTTCTCTATATTTGAAACATCATTTGATGCATGATTAAATTATCTTGAAAAAGTTTTGGAGTTATGTGAAAGAACTAATTTAGTTCTAAATTGGGAGAAATATCATTTTATGGT
>JXCR01134638.1:189526-201221 GCA_002079205.1 Phalaenopsis hybrid cultivar
ATTTTTGAAGGGACGCTTAGGCAACTCTTGGAAAAATCTTCTACAACTTTAAGAGAAACATTTGGGCCAAAAAAAAAGGAAGAAAGGAGAGTCTTGTGGTGGTGTCCGCTGAGTTTTTGTTGTTTGTAGAGAGTTTAATTTAGGGGTAGTATTGTGAGGAATTCTTTGAGAGATTGTAAGAGTGGAGAGAAAGTGAGAGATTTCTTCCTCCTTACCACTTCGAAGAAGAATTCTGTGTGCTGTAAAGAAAGAAAGAGATTCAGAGGAACTTCGATGAGTTTGCTTGTGGAGGACTTAGAGATAAGTGGTATTTACTTATTGAAGTTTGTATTACTTTGCTTTTATATATAAGTTCTAAGTTTTGCCGTATCTTCTCCATGAGTTCTGAGTAGTTTTCTCTGTCTTTCTTCTTGTCTTGAGATTTTGTGAAATGATGATTTGAATTGATTGAGCCATGAGAATATTAAAGAAGTTGTGATGATCTTTTCACTTCGATCTTAATTTACTTTCAATCTGGCCAATTGATTTGTTAAAATATGTTGAGTTTACAACTAAAGTGAAAATTACATCCAAGATTTAGGGAGGTCAAAGTCCTTGAAAGTTGGGTGTAAATAAATAGGGAAATAAAATTATAGGGCGTAGTAGAATTGAAGATTTTAGAGTGATTGACTAAAATCCTCAATTTAGTCCTATCGTTTGGGTGATGAAGTGTAGATGTTAGCCCTCAAGCGAGGGGAACGTGAGAGCTCCGAAGTGAGAGACGGTATCCTCCCAGCCTAACCGCAGATTCAATAACCAAGCATAGGATTAGTCAATGTTCTTTATGCCTAGACCAAAGAGTGAATAATAGGTATGCTTCTATTTGGCACAATACAATTTGAACTAATTCACTTTATCCATTAACTTTAATTTTTGACAAGGAGAATGATGTTTTCTTATATATTTAATTTTACATTAGAAACTTTCTTAATAGAATTAGTTAATTAAGAGTTTGTTAAAATTACATATTTATTTCAATTGCCTACTAGTGACAAATAAGCAATTTGAACTGTATTGTTGTGAATAAGTATTGATTTTCTAAATCCTGGTTCGTAGTCTCTAGTATTACTCTCTGTGGGATCGATATGCAGGACTCCATTAGAGCCCTGTATTACTTGAGCGATACATATACTTGCGTTGATAAGTGTAACTTTGCAATTATTGAATATTTTATACACATTTTTATCAAATATGTAACTGTTGTCAAGTTTTTGGCGCCGTTGCTGAAGACTTAAATATTCTAGCAACAGTATTAAATTCTTGTATTTTTAAGCATATATAAAATCACTGTCAATCCATACTAGCATTCCATACTAAAAGAAGGAAACTATTTCACTTCCTCACACACCAGCAATGTTATCATGATCAACACTCCCAACACGACATCATTGCCCACCACGCTTATAGGCTCAATCAGGACTGCTACTTCTATCAGACATGCTTCTCTCATTCATTCATTCCCCAGTACATATTCACCGTAGTCCACTTCTTAGCTTTACCCCTCCACTTCTGTCCCATCCAGATAGAACACCATCAGACGCTTACATAGAGCCTCATAATAATTTGTACAGGTTATTTCTATCATATAACTAGTATTTGTATTTCAAATTATTTCCATCAAGGCAACCCATTTTTCGAATCATGCTGATCATGAGAAGGAGATTTAATACNCAACCCAATTTTCGAATCATGCTGATCATGAGAAGGAGATTTAATACTTTGTATATTTCATGGAGGAAGATTCTAATTGAGATGTGGGATGTGATTTAAGAAATTTGACATAAATTCAATTGATTTTTAATTATAATTATAATTTTAAATTATTTTTTATATTAATGAACATTACTTCATGTTTATTTTGCCGAGGTTCTTCTAGTGGGAAGCTGAGCATCATCAATAGATCCGACAGTACTTTGAGAGAAGGAAGAAGCAATCACTGCCTGAGCGACATTTTTATTTATATTCGCAAGAAAAATGAATGGCCTATATGGATACGTGAGGATGTCTGGACGAATTTGTAGAGGTTATGGGTCACTCTAGAGCATGGGTGCAGGGTTGCATATTAGAGCTGGAGTCCCATACACCAAGTACCAGAGAAAATTGGTAAGAATCATTCAACACTCAACAATTCATTTATATAATTTTTTACATACTTATTTTGTTTGCATGTTAATAGTGATAAGAGCATGGACAAAATCCACCCCTGTAAAGTTGCATGTCAGAACGAATCGATACACAAAGACTTTGCAGTGAATTGATGATAGATCTCTATAGATCTATGTAAGGAAAATAATATTTTTAATTTTCTTTTAACTTATAATTTTATGTTAAATGTTAATTATCATTTGATTTGATTTNACATGTTAACAGTGATAAGAGCATGGACAAAATCCACCCCTGTAAAGTTGCATGTCAGAACGAATCGATACCCAAAGACTTCGCAGTGAATTAATGATAGATCTCTATAGATCTATGTAAAGAAAATAATATTTTTAATTTTCTTTTAACTTATAATTTTATGTTAAATGTTAATTATCATTTGATTTGATTTNGTTTACTATAATAGATCATAACTTTTATGTAGTACTAAAATTACTTGAACACAAGTAATAGTTAAGTTTGGGGATTTTGACCAAAGAAAAATATGTTGAGATTTTCATACTTATTTTATATTAATATTGATGATATTACACTTTAAATAATGATATTTTTGTTGTTTTATTCCATGTATGTTGAATTATGGTCATTAGAGCAAAAATATGCAAAAAGAAGCGAATTTGGAGCAAAAATGACCAAANTTAATAGATCATAACTTTTATGTAGTACTAAAATTACTTGAACACAAGTAATAGTTAAGTTTGGGGATTTTGACCAAAGAAAAATATGTTGAAATTTTCATACTTATTTTATATTAATATTGATGATATTGCACTTTAAATAACGGTATTTTTGTTGTTTTATTCTATGTATGTTGAATTATGGTCATTAGAGCAAAAATATGCAAAAAGAAGCGAATTTGGAGCAAAAATGACCAAAATATGAAGATTTGAACTAGAGCGTCAACGACAAGCTCAATGGCACCGACGACAAGTTTTTCTCGAAAGTTCAGAATCAAATATTCTAGAAGGCCACCGACGGCGCCATCGAGGCCGCCGATGGCGAGAACGACAGGTCTTTTAACATGTGCATTGAATGTGGACAATTTTTGAAGGGACGCTTAGGCAACTCTTGGAAAAATCTTCTACAACTTTAAGAGAAACATTTGGGCCAAAANACACCGACGATAAGTTTTTCTCGAGAGTTCAGAATCAAATATTCTAGAAGGCCACCGACGACGCCATCGAGGCCGCCGATGGCGAGAACGGCAAGTCTCTTAACATGTGCATTGAATGTGGACGATTTTTGAAGGGACGCTTAGGCAACTCTTGGAAAAATCTTCTACAACTTTAAGAGAAACATTTGGGCCAAAAAAAAAGGAAGAAAGGAGAGTCTTGTGGTGGTGTCCGCTGAGTTTTTGTTGTTTGTATAGAGTTTAATTTAGGGGTAGTATTGTGAGGAATTCTTTGAGAGATTGTAAGAGTGGAGGGAAAGTGAGAGATTTCTTCCTCCTTACCGCNGAGAGTTTAATTTAGGGGTAGTATTGTGAGGAATTCTTTGAGAGATTGTAAGAGTGGAGAGAAAGTGAGAGATTTCTTCCTCCTCCACTTCGAAGAAGAATTCTGTGTGCTGTAAAGAAAGAAAGAGATTCAGAGGAACTTCGAGGAGCCTTCGAAGAAGAATTCTGTGTGCTGTAAAGAAAGAAAGAGATTCAGAGGAACTTTGATGAGTTTGCTTGTGGAGGACTTAGAGATAAGTGGTATTTACTTATTGAAGTTTGTATGACTTTGCTTTTATATNAAAGAGATTCAGAGGAACTTCGATGAGTTTGCTTGTGGAGGACTTAGAGATAAGTGGTATTTACTTATTGAAGTTTGTATTACTTTGCTTTTATATATAAGTTCTAAGTTTTGCCGTATCTTCTCCATGAGTTCTGAGTAGTTTTCTCTGTCTTTCTTCTTGTCTTGAGATTTTGTGAAATGATGANGGATTTTGTGAAATGGTGATTTGAATTGGTTGAGCCATGAGAATATTAAAGAAGTTGTGATGATCTTTTCACTTCGATCTTAATTTACTTTCAATCTGACCAATTTATTTGTTAAAATATGTTGAGTTTTACAATTAATGTGAAAATTACATCCAAGATTTAGGGAGGTCAAAGTCCTTGAAAGTTGGGTGTAAATAAATAGGGAAATAAAATTATGAGGCGTAGTAGAATTGAAAATTTTAGAGTGACAGACTAAAATCCTCAATTTAGTCCTATCATTTGGGTGATGAAGTGTAGATGTTAGCCCTCAAGCGAGGGGAACGTGAGAGCTCCGAAGTGAGAGACGATATCCTCCCAGCCTAACCGCAGATTCAATAACCAAGCATAAGATTAGTCAATGTTCTTTATGCATGGACCAAAGAGTGAATAATAGGTATGCTCCTATTTGGCACAATACAATTTGAACTAATTCACTTTATCCATTAACTTTAATTTTTGACAAGGAGAATGATGTTTTCTTATATATTTAATTTTACATTAAAAACTTTCTTAATAGAATTAGTTAATTAAGAGTTTGTTAAAATTACATATTTATTTCAATTGCCTACTAGTGACAAATAAACAATTTGAACTGTATTGTTGTGAATAAGTATTGATTTTCTAAATCCTGGTTCGTAGTCTCTAGTATTACTCTCTGTGGGATCGATATGCAGGACTCCATTAGAGCCCTGTATTACTTGAGCGATACATATACTTGCGTTGATAAGTGTAACTTTGCAATTATTGAATATTTTATACACATTTTTATCAAATATGTAACTGTTGTCAAGTTTTTGGCGCCGTTGCTGAAGACTTAAATATTCTAGCAACAGTATTAAATTCTTGTATTTTTAAGCATATATAAAATCACTGTCAATCCATACTAGCATTCCATACTAAAAGAAGGAAACTATTTCACTTCCTCACACACCAGCAATGTTATCATGATCAACACTCCCAACACGACATCATTGCCCACCACGCTTATAGGCTCAATCAGGACTGCTACTTCTATCAGGCATGCTTCTCTCATTCATTCATTCCCCAATACATATTCACCGCAGTCCACTTCTTAGCTTTACCCCTCCACTTCTGTCCCATCCAGATAGAACACCATCAGACGCTTACATAGAGCCTCATAATAATTTGTACAGGTTATTTCTATCATATAACTAGTATTTGTATTTCAAATTATTTCCATCAAGGCAACCCAATTTTCGAATCATGCTGATCATGAGAAGGAGATTTAATACTTTGTATATTTCATGGAGGAAGATTCTAATTGAGATGTGGGATGTGATTTAAGAAATTTGACATAAATTCAATTGATTTTTAATTATAATTATAATTTTAAATTATTTTTTATATTAATGAACATTACTTCATGTTTATTTTGCCGAGGTTCTTCTAGTGGGAAGCTGAGCATCATCAATAGATCCGACAGTACTTTGAGAGAAGGAAGAAGCAATCACTGCCTGAGCGACATTTTTATTTATATTCGCAAGAAAAATGAATGGCCTATATGGATACGTGAGGATGTCTGGGCGAATTTGTAGAGGTTATGGGTCACTCTAGAGCATGGGTGCAGGGTTGCATATTAGAGCTGGAGTCCCATACACCAAGTACCAGAGAAAATTGGTAAGAATCATTCAACACTCAACAATTCATTTATATAATTTTTTACATACTTATTTTGTTTACATGTTAACAGTGATAAGAGCATGGACAAAATCCACCCCTGTAAAGTTGCATGTCAGAACGAATCGATACCCAAAGACTTCGCAGTGAATTAATGATAGATCTCTATAGATCTATGTAAAGAAAATAATATTTTTAATTTTCTTTTAACTTATAATTTTATGTTAAATGTTAATTATCATTTGATTTGATTTATGCATGAGAACTACGAGCGCGTAAGGGAGACTCCGTGTCAGGCCCTACAAGTCTTAGCAATAGCAGTTTCTGGTCACTGTTTGACCACTCAAACTTTGAGATTTGGAGGACAACTATTAAAAAAGAAGGTGAGAGTCTTTAGCTTGGGTGCTTAGGGATTTATCTACTAGGCTGAGCACTCCCTTTTAGCTCATAGTCAAAGGTCAACATCATCAGTTAATAACAAAAGTTATCAGTCGTGTGGTCTCATTCATTGAGGAGCTATAGAAGAAATTCAAGGCTGAGTTGCATGCTAGAGATGTCAAGTACGAGAGGCTCGAGGACACCATTGCTCAGCTAAAGTGTGATGTGTATCACCGCAACAAACGACCTCTAAGTGACAGAAGGACAATGATGAGGATACACCATAGGATTTTTATGTATTATGTATTTCTTTTATGCTAAGATGTGAAATTGTATATATTTTTTTTTCATATAATATTTTAGGTATTTATATATTGGACGGTTCATTAGATTTTTTGTTATCTGTATGATGATTTTAATCATTGTGAATGTCGTTCGTTCAATATGTTGTGAGACATGGTGGAAATTATCATTGACTGTGATGATCTTTTCTTGCAGGTGTAAAAATTTTGATTGCATTTTGATCTTTTTTATATTTTTAATACATATTTACAGCTAATCAAATCAATTCTGACTACACTAATCCACCGCAATATTCGACGAAATACGGCTAAAATATTAGCCGCCAATTACTAGAAAAATAAATCTGCCGCAAATTCAGATGTTACATATGGTTTATTATTTCTCTCAGAAATCATTCTACGACTTAATATGCCGATGCAAATCAATTGCTAAAGGCAGCGGTGAAAAATTTTCACCTCAAAGCTATTTACAACAAGTATTAGCATCAGATTAATTTTAGAAAATCTGCAGTCGGTAATCGTTGTTATTTGTTGAATATCCTGCTATTATTGGCTGATATTTTAGCCGGTAATAGCAATTTTTCCTGTAGTTGCTACTTATCTAGAACAAGCATTTATAATAATCTATTTTTGTCACTTAAAAAAAAGAGCAAATCAAATAATTTAGTTATTATTCAACATGAACTGTTCAGATTGGATAAAAAAAATAGCATAACAATTGTTTGACCTCAAACATTCCTACTAAATCGTCAATCGCCGCCCTTTAACAACTCATATCTAACTTCCATCAGCCACCAACATATAGCACTTACCCTCGGGCATTTGCACTTCAACAAAACCAACCTCCCACTAACACCTAAAGATAACTCAGATACTCCAAGTATCCTCCTACTATTGAATGTATCATCTACTGTTCATTTCTATATTGCATTAAATTCTCCTTCAATTATCGAAAATGACATTATTTATAATATTAAAGGTTTCATGGTGAATTTATTTCAACTAGGTCCCATAATTTCTCCATCTTCCTAACTTTCAAATAAAAGATACTCTCTAAGAGTTTATCTCAACTTTATTCATGTGATCAGGATTTTTGTTCAATACTAGAAAGATAAACCCTCTCCACCCCCATAAACATGTAACATGCAACAAATGGAGAAAATATTTCCTTCAANCCTCTAAGAGTTTATCTCAACTTTATTCATGTGATCAGGATTTTTGTTCAAGACTAGAAAGATAAACCCTCTCCACCCCCATAAACATGTAACATGCAACAAATGGAGAAAATATTTCCTTCAATAATTTCAAATATAAAAAATCTTACACTGGACATTTTCTGACCACTAAAATTAATCTTTTCAAACCATGAGACCTTAAAATCTTTGCATACTTTATTTTTATGTAAATATTATAAGATGTATTCACGACCATCGCGAGCAAGGCTGTTGTATGGTTTCATCTTTACAAATTTGTGTCGTAAAATATTATCAACAATAAAATTACTCAAATTTCTGCAACTTTTTATGTAGGAATTGCTTTAAAGAATGCCAAAATCAACTCAGTATGACTTGAACATCCATTGAATATAACTTATTAAGCTTAACTAAATTTTATCTTAATAATTATGTAGGATAACTACTTTTCTTGATATATTTCACAGGATAAAAAAAAGGGTTCAGAGATCGTCTACATGATCTTGATTTCGTGCCGAACATAAAAATAAATGCAGTGGTGGGTGGCCAAATCGTTCAAAGGTCTTTAATGAAGCAATTCGTCAGGTGGCGGGGGACCGCGAAATGCTCCACCAATCTCATCGAAAACAAGCCCCCGATTTTGATAGCTCACAGTTGATTTGCCAACACAGAAATATTCCGTCAATCACATTATCCCGGAATAGATGGAGAGAGAAATAGAGAGGCAATCAGTTATTCTACAAAAGGGACGAAAATATTCAAATAAAAATAAATATCGAAGGGGACGCTGGCATGTGAGCACCTTGGCGTCCCTTGCGCTTCTGCCCTTCGCGTCTCCAAGTGTTGTCCCAGAGGTGGGCCTCAAATCGACCCGTCCACCTGTGCCTGCATTGCACCACACGTGTGACACACCAACGCTACCTTTAAAACATTCTAGAAGATATACAGTGCGTACTATTTTATTTAGTTCAGGGAAAAAAAAAATGGCCTTGCTGAATCTATAGATCCCCTGAGCCTGCGAAGACTTCTTACCTTTGATGTAAAATTGAATAAAAATTGAGTAAATTATCCAATAAATTAACAATTTCACTAATGCACGCTGTTTTTTCATGACATTAAAAAAAAAAAAAAAATTATATCAACTGCATGCAGCATTTTTCAGATTTGGTAAAACAATTGCGACCTCTGCATGCATGTCAATTAAAAATCACAAAACTGTAGCTTACCGGGTAACGCCGCGGTAAACTGACGTTCTCTGGGAAGAAACCAAAGAACCAACCGGCAGCATCATGGAATCAACAGCTTCAGGCAGCTGCTGCAGTTGCGATAAAGCGAGGTCGGGATCGGCGGAATGATCGGCAAGACGGAGAAAATTGTTCCCCGTGGCTGACGAGGAGTCCTCAGGAGGAACACCAAAGCTGACCGATATGGGAACATCTGTGATGGACGAGGAGAGCTCCAACGCATCATCTACGGATAAATCGGAAACTAGAGGCAACGAATGGTGGCCGCCGAGGAAATCCTCCAGCTTCACTGCCCTGGGCTCGGAAGTTAGGAGGCGAAGCTCACCGTCCCCGTCGAAGTAAGAGGGGTCTGGAATGAGCATTTCGACCAAAGGTGAAGGGAAGGAGAGCCAATTCCTCGTTGGCGCCATATGCTCTCAAAGATTGCTGCAAGAAGAAAGATATAACGAATGAGGGCTTTATGGCTTCGAGATTCTGAAGTATAATGAGATGATTAGGACTTCAGTAAGGAAAAAAATGAAGATTTTCATACATTTTTTGATTTTCCGACCATCGGCCAGCTTTTGGTGGCCAGTGGGAAAAAATATATAAAAACACATGGGGGTCTTGTCGCGCGCGGCGACAGGAGAGAGAGTCCGAGACTTTGAAGGACTTATGATGTAACGGAGCGAGAAAGTGGAAGCTTGAAAAGCATTTTTAATGCATCATGCCCCTCGAAGGAAAACGGAAGCGAGCGAAGAAGGAGCGGGGGGAGATGGAATAATAAAAACATACGATTAAATTTAACATGATAGTATCATGACGTTTTGGCATATATATGCAGTTCGTCATACGTGGTTTTATGTAATAATGAGAAATGTACGTAATTATAGCATTTATTTTACAGCGAATGGAAACATTTTATGCAGCTATTTAAAGGATAATTATTTCATAATTGATAATTATCAATTAAAAGTCTGTCTGGGACAACCGTAAATTATTTATAAAGATGTCATCCTAATATTATAAAGATAAATTGACTTGTTGTTTNGTAATAAAAACATACGATTAAATTTAACATGATAGTATCATGACGTTTTGGCATATATATCCAGTTCGTCATACGTGGTTTTATGTAATAATGAGAAATGTACGTAATTATAGCATTTATTTTAAAGCGAATGGAAACATTTTATGCAGCTATTTAAAGGATAATTATTTCATAATCTATTATCAATTAAAAGTTTGTCTGGGACAACCGTAAATTATTTATAAAGATGTCATCCTAATATTATAAAGATAAATTGACTTGTTGTTTGGTTGAGCTTATACAAAACAATTTATTGGCAGTTGTTGCTGGATAAATGATTACTCTGCTCCTGTTACTGTTCTTATGTTTTATGTCTTCTATTGTCCACAATAAGTGGAAGTAGAGCATAAGTGGGCATAATTGTTAATACCAGATTTGGTTNGGAGCTTATACAGAACAATTTATTGACAGTTGTTGCTGGATAAATGATTATTCTGCTTCTGTTACTGTTCTTATGTTCTATGTCTTCTATTGTCCACAATAAGTGGAAGTAGAGCATAAGTGGGCATAATTGTTAATACCAGATTTGGTTAATGCAGAAAAAAGATTTACTGCACTTGTTAATATGTAAATATATAAATTTTTCTAATAAATTCAGTTTCATTTGCTATTTCTCCTACAAGAGTTTTCCTGGAGCAACAAAAATTGGGAATCACGTGAAAACAGGTTTATACATTGGGGTCGTGAGATCGAGTAAATGTATTTGAGGCTGGATCAAAGTGGCAACACCAGAAGCAAAAAAAAAAGAAAAAAAAAAGGATGGTACAAATGCTTACAGTGGACGGGCTTAAAGAGCTTCGATCCCATCTTCTCACTAGACTCTTTTGTCTTCCTCTTGGAGTGAGGTTTTGGATGCGGTTCGAGGTTTTGGAGAGCTTCGAGCCCTCTTCCTCTCTGCTTGGAGGGCGACCGGGATGGATTTGGAGAAAACTCGCGAGAGAAGGGGAGGAGATCGGGACGGGACGGGATCGGGGTCGAGGGTTTAAGGGTAATAATCTGGAACGATAAGCAGAAAGCGGGATCCCTCTCGGGGCCGAAATTAACGAAAATTTTCAAAGGAGCGGCATCGAAAGATTTTCTACCGTCATTCATACTCGCGAAATAAACACTCCTTTGTCTTAAAAACTCCCACCGCACTAGTAAGCTGCCCCAAATGGGCCCTAAATGAGCAATTGGTCTTGCACTAACCTTTAAGGGGCTGTTGCATTATATTTGTAAGCTAAAAAATTATATGCACATATTTCGAGGTAATTTAACTATCTAAATAAAAATCATAATCAATGAAATGATGCCAAAAATCGATTATGATTATAAAAAAAAACATAAATACATGTAATTCTCCTATTAAAACGGAAACTATCGAAATGCATCATATAGACCTATAACTTTCATGTTAAAGCAGGATATTAATGAAAAAAATAATAATAACATGTAACTCTTCCATTAAAGTTAGGACAAATAAGTAATTTCAGACTTGATCTATCTTTCTCCTATAAATTGAGAGTCCATAGTATGTAAGAAAAGGGGGTTTTTTCTCTTGACTTTTCTATGTAAGAAGAACCATCTCCCCTTCTCAATATAACCACAATTATTTATATTTAAAATATGTCAAAGAGCTCGAGAACATTCCAATTTGCCCCGACTTGGCAAGTATGCGTGTTATTTTTATTTCTTCTTCTTTCTCTGTATTTTTCTCTCTCCCGCAAGGT